>CM059228.1:8767458-9022458 GCA_030347435.1 Clarias fuscus
ATCAACCAGCTCCTGTGAGCGAATCCATACACACTCTCGCTTCTAACAGCGAGCCAGCCATCAATCAGCTCCTGTGAGCGAATCCGTACACACTTTCGCTTCTAACCGCGACCCAGCCATACACTAGCTCCTATGAGCGAATCATACACACTCTCGCTTCTAACAGCGAACCAGCCATCAACCAGCTCCTGTGAGCGAATCCATACATACTTTCGCTTCTAACAGCGAACCAGCCATCAACCAGCTCCTGTGAGCGAATCCATACACACTCGCTTCTAACAGCGACCCAGCCATACCCTAGCTCCTATGAGCGAATCATACACACTCTCGCTTCTAACAGCGAACCAGCCATACCCTGGCTCCTAGGAGCGTACCACACATCCCACACCAAGCCTGCCCACCAACCATCCAAACTCAACCAAAAGACCACACAAACATGAATCAAATCAAACTAAACATAATGCCCTTGACGTTTTTAATGCTCGACTCAGTTTCCCAGAACAGCCAGCTATTTATAACCCCTTTAATGAGCCACCTCAGTTCAGGTGAGCTCAATCACCTGACCGAGGTGCCTTCTGGGAAACTGAGTCTACACACAAAACTACAAAAAACTAAAAAACACACATGACCACAGTGCCCCCTAGGGGAAGTCCCTTACAATAAAGCCCACATTATTTTCTTAAGGCTGTGCTCATCCCAATTGCTTGTGCATCTTTCCTACCACACATTTCCCTTCCAATTAAATTTATATAAACATTCTATAAATCGATATAGCACCTTTTGTGGCTTGTCCTCCTTGTGGAGGGTGTCAATAAGTATCTTCTGGACAACTGTCAAGACAGAAGTCTTCCAATACTTGTTCTGAACTAGACCAAGACATACAAAGTATTTATACTGTATAAATAGTAATTTACTCAAACTTGAAATAAAATTATAATATTTTTTTTCTATAAGTCATAATTATTGTTATTATTAGATGTTTATTGTTTTTTTTAAGATGTACTGCACTATATATTCATTGGACTATGATCTTGATTTGATGACATTAGATTCTATTTGTGCACCTGAACTTCTTCATAACAAGTAAAGTGATTTGGGGGCAGTAATTATGATCCCTAGAATCATTGTAATACTTACATAAATGTCTAGACTTCATGGGTTCATGGGTATTAATTTAAGTATGTCGATGGGTAAAAGTACACAAGCTTCACCAGACTTAATATTGTACATTACAAATAAGTAATGGTCAGAGTATAATGGTCCGAGCTCTTTTTATCCTCGGACCATTATAATCTGACTAACCTTTCACTTTGTTTATGTGTGCCAATCTCACCTTGTTTATGCATTGCTCCAGTGAGCAATCTGCCTTTCATAAGGTTAAATTAAATTCAAATCAATTCAATTAAAAAAATTTTTTTTGAGCTTTTAACAGTGGTCAGTGTCGCAAAGCAGCTTTACAGTATCAAAAACAAAAACATTTAAAGTGTTTGAGGAAACATATATAAATTATAATTATCAGATTGTCTCTGATAATACTGTATCTGCTCCCAGTATTCATTGGAAGGCTATTCCATAACTTTGGGGGCCCCTGCTGTAGTATGTGGTACTAACAAAAATTAATGACAAATTTCACTGGGTGCCATTGCAATGTGTGTTGCATACAGTATGAGTTCTGTTTGGCAGGGGGAGGGGTACAGTAGCTCCGTGGTTAAAGCAGTGGACAACTGATCAGAAGATCCCAGGTTCAAAAACCCAGCACCACAAAGTTGTGGGCTTGAGTAAGGCCCTTACCTGTCAGCTGAATAATTACTGTATAGCGAGATAAAATATAAGTCGTTATGGACAATGGTATGTGCCAAGCATCATCAATGTAATGTTTATTGTTCTTAAACTCTTTAGATTAATTCACCCTGGAATAGGTTCCATATTGTTAAAATGCATGTGCATGTTTATAATATGCAAGTAAAAAGAGAATGGATTTCAGAGCACTATGCTTGTATGCATTCACACGTACAGACAATTTTTACCAGAAGGTTGAGGAATATGTGTGTGTGTGTGTGTGTGTGTGTGTGTGTGTGTGTGTGTGTGTGTGTGTGTGTGTGTGTGTGTGTGTGTGTGTGTGTGTGTGTGTGTGAGAGACAGACAGAGAGAGAGAGAGAGAGAGAGAGAGTGTGTATGTGTATGTTTTTTTAGTGTGTACTTTCTTGGCTGATGTGCAGAGACATACTTTGTGTATATGGAGACTGTGTGTCTAGGGAGGTGTGTGTATGTGAGACAGAGAGGGAGTGACCTTTCCTGCGTGGACAGTCTTGTCTGAATGCCATTGATTTCACTGGCATAATAATCTTAGTTCTCTGAGCTCCTGTCAGGGCTGAAGAGGCTGATACACCACAGTACTATACATGGGGGAGAGTGAGAGAAAGAGAGAGAGAGAGAGAGAGAGAGAGAGAGAGAGAGAGAGAGAGAGAGAGAGAGAGAGATGAAATTGGCAGAAAGAAATGATGCTAAGAATGTGCTAATGTGCTTGAATAATTATGGGAAGAATGGGAGCGGGAGAGAAAGCATAGGAACACCAAAGAGAAAACAAAGGCTGGATGAATGTAGAAAGCACAAATATGAATAGCAAAATGCATTTCTATGGTGACATTTAGCTATAAGAGGAGACATAAGAATGGTAGCATTTTTCTCTGGTGGAGTGAACGATCTTAAACTGTTTTGATAGCCTAAAGTCCTCCTGTAGTTAATGACAACTCAGTCGGTTTTGGGGACATTAATTATGATCCCTAGAATCATTGTAATACTTATATAAATGTTTAGACTACATGTGTTCATTGGTATTAATTGAAGTATGCCAATGGGTAAAAGTACAAAAACTTCACCTGACATTATATTGTACATTACAAATAAGTGTAACATTAGCATCTGTGTTAAGGGCATTTTTATGTTCAGTTAAAAGTAATAAATTAAATAACTTTTTTATTGAACTGAAATTTTTTTTCAGGCAAAAGTAAGGAAGACTGTGTTGTACTTCAGGAAGGCAAACTATGACTGGCCCATGATATGTTTTTGGTTTTGTTTTGTTTTTTTGCTACTTCCTAAAATGATATTTAAATGACATAAATTAATGAACTCAAAAAGTTCCAGTCTTATTACTGAAATTGACCATGCACTGTAAGAATAGGAAAGACTTCCTTGTCTGTAGAACAGGTGTCAATGTCTGTGTTACTGCTATATCTTCACACTAACTAATTTTTATTTGCGTCTCAAGTCTTCTTTACTTCTCCAGTACAGAGACACCATTTGAGGTCAGGGCTACAAGCAGATTAACAAGAAGATGGGCACTAATATACAAAGTATTTGTAACCTCCTGAAATGCTGCCAACTTACATCGATCAACAATAACATCAAAAACAATAACCACCTAGGCTTTGGATTCCACTTGTCCCACCAGAGTAGCTCTGGCCCCTCGGGGCAGGGCTCCACTGGGCCCCTGGGGGTGTGCTGTGGTTTGTCCAATGCATCCCATGGGTTCTTGATCAGATTTTGATCTGGAGAGTTTGAAGGATGGGACAACAGCATTGGGCTCTTTACCTGCTGGGTCCTGTGTGCATGCAGGAATTATCAACAAAATAATTGTTTAAATTAAAAATGCATGATGCGCAAACAGTGTACAAGCTACATTCAGTGATAAATAATTCAATTCAATTTTATTTATAAAGCGCTTTTAACAATGGTCATTGTCTCAAAGCAGTTTCACAAAATTAAAAGAAGATTATGGAAAGATTGTGTAGGAGAAAGTAAAAATGTATAGATCATAATGATCCGATTGTCCCTGATGAGCAAGCCAAGGGCGACGGCAATGGTGGCAAGGAAAAACTCCCTCGGATGGCAATAGGAAGAAACCTTGAGAGGAACGAGACTCATCCAGGAACCAATCCCCATTTTGGTCATAACCGATAGCAGGAACTTGTTTTTGCTGACATACTGTGTTAGGCAGCTGGAAGTTACATAACCAAAGAAGTTATTTTGTCTGTTTTTTTATTGACTGTTTTTGTACTGTTAAGTATCATGGTTAAGTGTTTTGTTCTGTTATTGCACTTTTTTCAGTTTGTTTAAACCTATATTAAAGGTAATTGTACCTTTACAAGGGCTCGCATCTTTCATTTAATTCTTAATTTCTCTCCCTTTAGCATTTGTGAAAAAACACCCAATTATTTTTAATTTGCTGGAAATACAAAGTCAACTTTAGCCTGCAAGGCCCTTATATCTTAACCCCTGTGCTTAAAAACCCTTCGAGCACAGATGCATGTGTCACATTGGTGTGTGCGAGGCATAACTGCAGAGGTCTCGATGGTTTGAGAATTATGTTTCCTTAACTATAACGAAAACAAGAAATCAAACAAACAGATAAACTTTATGCATGCAAAAACAAACCAAAACACGAATCTCTACAAGAAACCATGAACTAAGCTTAAACATATTCACTAGATTAAATCAACAGTTGCTAGACGAAAACTGAGACTCAAGCAACCTATTTATAAAGAAACTAATTAACCCAACTCGGTTCAGGTGATCGCCCATGTCACCTGACCGAGTTGTATACTGGGAAATGAAGTGAAATTAAGAAAGAACTACAACCAAAAAGTCTTAGGGCGCATAGCGCCCTCTAGGGGTTATCCCTGACAGCATGGTAAGGGTATCATTAGTTTCAAAGAACTTTATGAAGATTATATATTTTTTCATCCAAATATCACATACCAAACTCCCACCTTTTTGCTTTTTCCAGATCAGAGACTTCTTCAAAAAAAGAGGGGAAAAAAAGCAATTTCCCCACTTTCCAACCCGCTGATCAGAAACTGATCTTGCTCAACTGGAGGCTCACACACCCACTAACACATGACTGTTGGATCACGGAAATTCTGTATAACGTGAAGCTTGAAATCCTAGATTAGCATTATATTACATTTGGTAATTCCCTTTATTTATTGCCAGGGGTGGAAGGAGACTAAGCTCTCACTCTAAAAGTTTTATTTTATCTTTCATCAGAAGCAACTCATCCCCTCAATCAACTCAATACTTCTTGCCTCCCTCTCCCTTTTAGATTTTCTTCTATTTCTATCTCTTGATTTGTCTGTTATTGTTTGGTATATGTCCCTTGGTATATTTATATGTTGTTCAACCCTGTTTCAGTATTTACAGTATTTGCTGGTTGGATTTGTGGATGGGAAGGGGATAATTATATGTGAATTATGTTAATGATGCAGTATCTAATATTTCACATATAATTATGTGAATGAAAGTTTATCGAGGTTAACATATGCCATTTCAAACATCCAGGGGAACATCCTGTTTAATATTATCAGTCCTATTACTTCTTTTTAAACGTATTTATGTATGTAAGTAACCCCTAAACGTGCTGTTTGTGAATACCTGTACCCTCATGCAATATGGACAATTGTCATTTTATACTTGGTCTTTTCATACTTGCAGGTATATTTTCGCTTGTCTCACTTTTAGAACTAAGATATGCATGCTGGGTAATATCAACATTCCCACAAGGCAGCTGTCGTCTAATTAGATTTTTTGCGCTTCAGGAAATCGAATCACACATAACCACTAATCACACATAACCACTTAACAGAAATATCAAAAAGATTATAGAGAAAAATGGAGATGAAAAAGACAAGAACTATTATTAGTGGCACTAGGGAAGATCATTCCTTTTACAAAACAACGAATACATTTAAGCTTTCTCTTTGTGTGTTGAGAGACATGCCCTTTTAGGGGGTCTCATAATGATAGAAATGTTTGACAGTTTTGACCTTTTGGAAAACATTTAGCTATTTAAGAAATATGATTTATAATATTTCATTTAGCAAACTTGACAAAGAAAAGAAAAGAAACCAACTGAACCGTGTAACCCCTTTGACTCTAGGCAAACATGCAAATATATCACAAAAGTTACAAAATTGCAGAATAGAGAATAAAATCACAGAAAACATTTATGATCAACTCATTTCCTAGATTAAGTTATGTAAGCTCGCAACATATACTAGCCTATTTTATTAAATCCCTGCATATTATACTTATAATACCGTATGGGACTCAAAACTTTCTCCTTTTTACATCTTGGCACCTGATGGCTTTGACCTTCTCTCATCCATTTTTTTTCACTTGGCAACCATTAAGGCATAACCCATTTCCACACTGCTGTCAACTAAGAGTCAAGACTAAAATAAAACTGCTTTGGTGGTATGCAGTTTGATGATATGTTATTATTAATGCACAAACCAGAAAAAATAAATCTGACAGCAAAATGACATAACTCCATTTTTGCGGTTTTGAGAAAAATATTTTTTCAAATGAAGCAATAAGTATTGTAAAATGAAAGAGAATATCTTGTACATGTTTGCTTGGAATGACTAGGGTGTTAAAAAGCACAAATACCAGAATATTGTGTCAAAATGTTTTCGGTAATGGAAGTGTGAATTTTTTTTGCGATTTTGCAAAAAGCTACAACTGCACCTCTGTCAAGATGGATAAATCAGCCAGCAGTTGTATTTGTGGTAATTTAAGTATACAATTTAGTATCAAAAAAATAAATAAATAAATAAATATTGCAAACATGGTTTGATTGTATTTTCTAGTGAATCACTGGCAGCAAATTAGATTAAGGAAAAACGTGCTGCACTCAAAACCTTTTTTAAGACCAAGATTGTTGAAGAACATGAAAAACAATATAAGCAATAAAAAAAGAACAACTTTGCATTGTCAGCCTCTTCTTCTATCAATTTTATTTTCATTTCATTCCTTGTTGACAGCTTCCTCAGCTGCATTAAAACATTGGAATGGTGCAAACATTTTACAGGAGGCCGGACATCCGTGAATGACGAACCCGGGTTGAGGTGACTTGGAGCTCACTGCAGTCATCCAGTGAACATTCAGCTAGGAGAACATCTGATCCTTGAAACCGATGAATAACTTGCTACCAACTTGTACAAGAAACCAATCTGTCTGTGGGAACTGTTCATGCAATCTTTCATAAACACTACTACTTAAAGGAGTTCCTGGGAGGCCAGCATTTTAGACATGAAACAGGCAGTTGGCTCATGGTTCCAGCATTCTAGGAAAATTATCTACCTTAATGGTTTCCAAGGACTAGTCACACTGGGAAAAGTACATTAGTGTATCAGGGAATTATATGAGAAATAAAGGTAGTTTTTACTCTTTGCATTGTCAGCCTCTTCTTCTATCAATTTTATTTTCATTTAATTCGTTCCTTGTGTTCTATTATTTATTCTGCAGAGTTAAAAAGTCGGTATATATGGTGAATGGTATGTATGGTGGCATACAGGGAGGGTGAGTCAAAATTGATCTGCCATCCAGTTATATTAAAACTTCTAAAAGCACTTTCCATTCACGGCTACTGTCTCCCCAGTCACTGCTGTGCAGGTGTAAACATGTTACGTCAGTTCATTTGTAACTATGGTGGGATCACAAATGGATGGCCCACTTGTGATTTTCATGAAAGAAGATCAGCTTGCAGTGATTTTTTTTTTTTTTTTTTTTTGTGGTCTGAGGCTGTACCTGGTGCCAAAACAACTCATGGAAGAGCATAAACAGAAGTGTTTGGATATCTGCAAATAAAATTTGGACTCCATACAAGGTGAAGGTTTGTTAGAGAGAATCATTAATGTTGACGAGACATGTATTCATTACTATGAGTCTGAGAGTAAACTGCAGAGTATGGAACTGAAAAACATCTGTATTTAAACTTTGAGAATAAATGCAGAGGACTGATATCCAAGGGCATTATGATCTTGCATGACAATGCACAACTGCACACTTTTGCCCATGCTGTTGACACTTTGCAAAAAGCATTAAAGCATCCTCCCTATAGTCCTGATATCGCTTCATCGGACTTTCACCTGTTTGCTCCCCTGAAAGCAGCTCTGTGAGGATGAAGACTCACTTTTGATGAAGAAGTGAAGTCAGTGGTGCATTTGTGGCTTCTTTATTTTACAGTGTAATGTCAAATGTCCGCTTGAACATTTCCAAAAAGTAATTAAAAGATGCTGTGTTCTCACCGTATACCTTTGATGAGCTTGCAGGTTGCAGTGTCCAGAAGTAGCTTTAAATTTGAAAAAAAAACAAAAAAAAAAACAGAGAGTCACATCATTCTTCTAAACAACTCAGAATAGCAGTAATGATGCACGAGGGCAGATGCAGTGTTTGGGCAAGAGCAACTGTATGAGGCTACCAAAAGGTTTAAACCATAGCATGGTTAAATCTAGCCATGGACTCAGTATTGGAGGTGACCAAATAAGCTTTTTTTTTATTAATGGGGACCAAATAATTTAAAAAAGGATCCAAGGGTCTTTTGCCCATCAATGACATCAGTAATAGACTGGCTTATTACGTCAAGATCTAGTCTGTTTATTTACTTATTTATTTACATTACCCCAGGATAAGCTGAGAATGTAGAGAATAAAATCACAGAAAACATTTATGATCAACTCATTTCAAGTTAACCACGTCAAGATCCAGTCTGTTTATTTTCTCCTGATGCACATGACCTATGGCCACATTATTCAGCCTTGTTAGACTAATTGATGATATAAACCATGCCTTGTGCTATGGCCACTGCATATGGAACATATCAGCAAGGAAAAGTTATTAGTCTACTAAATGGAAGCTAATATATCTCGATTGTTTCTGCTTAATCATAGTGTAATCTGTAACATTTAATTTTTGAACACTTGCAGAACAAATTGATGATTTTGGCAAATGTTGTCCCATAACTATATCCTACTGTACTGTATATGCTAAATGCTTACACGACTGGCTTGAGTATAACAACACATGAGCACACACAGACACAAAAAACTGATATTAAGAATGATCATTATAACTAGAATTAACCTGAGCCTAAATTAATGACTTCTGAATGAACCTTAAGTGAAATACATTTAAAATTAATGCTTATAAATACCAGTAGTCAAAATGTTCATCATAATATGGGTCTTCACTGGTCATTTGTTGACCTTTTTGTTTTGTATTCATATAATGCATGTTTTTGCATTGACAATCTGTGGCATGGTCTGTTTCATCCTATGGTGTGACATTTGATTTGGTGTGTCATAACAGCATTGTGTCATTAAAAAGACTTTGTGACAATTAATAAACACATTAATGGACATACAATATAATATCAGCTAGAATCACCATAATTTTGTTGGATTTAGTGCTGCACAAATAATTGTATAAAAATCTAAATCGCAATAAGGACCTGTGCAATTATTCTACAGACTGCAATGATTTTGTCAATAATTTAGGTAATTGTTTGTATAAACAGATGAATATTTGTACTGAAAATATAATATATATGTCTGATTGTAACATGTGTGGCATAAACATTATTTATTTTTATATTTATTTGAAAATATTGCCTCAAGAAGCCATAGATTCTTCTCACACACCCTCCTGGATTAAATAATAAGATCAGTGCCATGTTTCCTGTTATGGGAAACATAAGAGCCTGGAGGCTGGGCATGATTGTAGGATGCCGTACTTATCAGGAGGTCTCTGTATATGTGTGGTAATCTGTTTAGACTCTGTGTGTGCTCTTAGTGAAGGTGATTCATTATTGTTGATATTTCAAACACACAACTGGAAAAAAGGGTTTGCATCCTGACCAAGTATATGTACAGTACAGTACATGCTGTGAATCCCAGCTGTGATCAACCAAAATATATTTTCCTACTATAACATTTCAACATTATTCTATGGAAAACTTTTCAGGAAAATATTCAAGTGGATTTTAAGCCAATCAATGAATTGTTAAACAGGGAATCCCAAAGGTGTCTATACATAGGGGGAAATAGCAAAATGTATCTTTGCTTTTAAAACATCATCTAAATGATGCCCTTTTTTTAGAAACACTAAGAAGCATCACTCTTGTTAACATATCTAATGGCTCCTATAATTGAGTTCTTCCTCTAAATGAGCTTTGTTTTCTATCTTTTTCTGGTAGACCATGTCCTTCAAATGCGTTCACATTTAAAATCAGCTCTGGGATTTCAAAGCCAACCTATGGTGCCATGACAACCAATCGAAGACCTGGAAACTATTAATACAACCAGCACTATGTATAAAGACCTTTGGGACACCCTGTAGAACATGTAAGAAATGTACGCTATAGGCTCTGGACATAATATAGTCTGGACCTCACTTTCACTTTAACACCTTTGAATGACTTATAGAAGTTATTACCAGTGGGCCCTCCAAAATAGAATATTTAATATATGTTACATACAAGTCAAATTTAATCACATTTATCAAATATATAAATTATGGATAAAATTAGAAGAATGCCAGGAAAAAATATATAAATTATAACATTGGTGTAACATGTTATAATTATAAATCAGCGTGTACCTAATGAGCAAGGTGAGGGTTAAGGAGGCAAGGATGTCTCTGAGATAACAAGAGGAAGAAACCTTAAGAGGAACCAGATTCATGTGGATGATAAAAGAGAGTGGTAGTATAAATCAATCTCTGCTGTATCTGCATGCTATAAGGTTGAAAATTAAATTATATAACTGTCATGGCGTGCGCCTGGGATGGGAGGCCTCCTACCTAGTGAGCTTACGGAGTGAGTCTACAGAGTGAGCGAGGAGCGAGGACAGATTGAGGCGGAGGCCCATCCCAGGCGCACGTCATGACAGTTATATAATTGATATATAATCTTCTGCAGATGCGCAAAGAGGCGGGGCCGCTGGAAGTGGGCATAGCTGCGAAACAATCAGCGCAAATGGATCGTGGGCTTCTCCCCACGTTATAAAAGCAGGGCGGGGAGCACTCTCATTCCTGCATAGATCCAGCATCTGACTCCCCGTTTCCAGAGTGCCCATGGAGATGAAGGAGCCACTGAGCCATTGCAGAAAAACTGCCCACTTTAGCCTGGTCCATGGCCATCTTCATGGTCATGGATAACCTCATATTGTACTCTCATCTCCAACTCAAACTTTTTATAATTTATTTTGATAATTTACTGTATGTGCTTTTAATAGTAAACCATTCGTCTATTATGCTCCACAGATAATGCTGCCATGTACAATTTTTGGGTCACACAAAGACAAGATACTTCTAGCCATGTTTGCGTAACCTCCAAAGCACTATTAATTATGCATAATAAATTGTTCAGCATGAGAAATAAACATTCCATTTGCCTGCATGCAATTTATGCATGGATACAACATGTGCACTCTGAACCTTCTGACCCTTTTCGAACATAGCAGTTGACTAATGTTATTCCCTGGGACCAGACCCATAATTACAAGGTGTGTAATCTGTTGCACTACCATAACCCATTTATTTGAGACATCATGTCTAGTCAGATGAGTAATCAGTCTTGGAAAATCTGCTGAATGTGATGCTGATCTATGACAGTGAAGACAATGCATACGACTCTCGATAAGCATTTTGCCACAAATGACAAAAAAGTTAGAGTTTTAAGAGTTTAAATTTCAGAGCTAAAGTGTACAATCACACCACCTAACCATGATGTGAGTAATGGGAATTGTAGTTTAAACTTCGGCACAGACAGAACAGGCTTATAAAAAACTTATCAGCATTGTGATTGTCAATAAGTATTGTCACCAGATAATATTTTCAGAACTTTTTAGTTTTTCTTGGTGTCCAGAATTAAGTGTATACCTACTGAATTTTCTCTTGTTAGACTGCACAAAAATTCTTTCCTGAAGACATCTTCCTCCTGTATTTGATGGGTATCTGAAAGATGGAGTTAGTATTAATAAGCCAATATGTAATGATGAGTAATTGTTATGTCCTGAATTGGTAATGAACATAGTCATCTACTCATCAACTTGGATGTCGTTACATGCTCTCCAACTTAGGTAAGAGCTTACATGTTCCAGAGCTGATTGCACTAGAGGAAGTGAGAACCTGTAATTGACTGTCAGAGAAGTTAGACCTTGTTAGTCTAGACATGGTTGAAGGCCACCATTCTTTTTTTTCCCTCTCGAAAGAAAACTGGCTGCCACTAAAGAAGTTCTTCCATCTTTAAGGGGGGAGAAACCAGGCCAAATATCACTGCTCACAGTCCTGGTGTTCATAAGGAGGTAGTGATTGGGATATTGTTCTGTGACATCAATTTCCCCCTTTATGTCTGGGCTCTTGGTTTTTAAAACAGAACTACATAAAAATAGTACAACTCTTTCTAAAGGTACTCTGGGGTTATGAGTTATCAACTATAGATTGCCAGGCACTAATGGGTTTTAAGGACACCGGGTGACCATACACATCTAAAGAGTGTTGGTTCATTTAGTAATTTTACTGTTTCTTAAAGGAGTTTTATCAAGAGTGGTTTTGTCATAATGCACGGAAAAGCATTTTTATGACATTTTTATCCATTATGTTTCTTCTGCCCTGGAGCTGATGGGTGCTGGAAAATATTTGCACTATGAGTACCATGAAAATTTCATTGGCAGGAACATTTTTCTTCTGACTTTTGTAAATGTAATGTTTTTGCCCACATGGTCATGTTGCATTCACTTTTGCGTTACATTACTTTGCTGTTAATGTTACTTTTTCTTCCATAGTACAGGGAAATTGCACCATGTTTACAACATTCTTTTTCTTCCGGTGAGAGGTGCACCACTTCCATGGGTTTTTCCTCATGGGTAGTTTCAAAAAGTCTGGGACTTTATGAGTCTGGGACACTTTAAGTAATTTATTTGTGTAAATGGCTAACTTAATAAATTGATTGAGAGAAAAGCAGTCACCTCATGGAATCTCAGTTGAGTGACTTATTCAGATCCTTTCAAAATACTGTAGCAAAGGTTTGGTACAGTTGCTTTTCTTCCAGTGTGCATAAAGTTATAGCATAATTGGCTTTTCTTCACTAAGATTTAGAAGTCTCTCACCTGCACGTTTCCTAGGACTGGGTAGCCAAACGCTACTAAACCTTTCGATCAAAATTAGAAGGTACTCTTTTCTTAAATGAGATAGATTGGGCAAAGGCAGCATAACCAAAAATGGCAGTGGCCAAGGTAAGTGCTCTTCCAATGAGTTAAAGGACGAGCAGACAAGTTAAATCCTTTCAATGGAACCAGGTAAAACATTGTGTGCACTAAAAAAATACAAATGGCACATTGCATCTAAAACGTTTTGGATTTTCCTAGACAGTCATCATATTTAGTAGACTGAACATAGCATGGCAAAGGGTTAGCTAATATGGTTACAAACCCAGGCCATGGTCATGCCAAGTGAAGCAGTAATTACACCCCAAGAGTGTGCAAAATTCAGGGGAGGGTGCCCTCTAGTGGTTTGAGCAGAAATGAGCAGGCTTAATTCATAAGTATATATTCTTCCAATTAAGTGTAAGACATTCTCATTTCCATTCATATTCTATACTGTTTATGCTTTGTACAGGGTTGTGGGGGCCTGGAGCCCATCCTAGGAGACTCTGGCACACCATGGGTAGGGTGCCAAACCATCACAGGGCACGCACGCACGCACGCGCGCACACACACACACACACACACACACACACACACACACACACACACACACACACACACACACAAACACACACACTACAGACAATATGGGGACGCAAATTAACCTAATCTGCATTCAGTTGGACCAAAATACCCACCAAGCCCTGGGAGAACATTCAAACTCCACGCACACAGACCAGAGGCAGGAATAGAGCCCTTATCGTTGAGGTGCGAGGCCACAGTGCTAAACACTATGTCACTGTGCCACTTCAAAATGCATGCCACTAATTTCAAAATGCATGTTTTAGTTAATCTTGTTGTTTCCGTGCTAGAGTACTGCTACAGGTTTGACCCTTTCCAAGGTTAACTTCATCCAATCAGATTTATTCCCCAAATAAAGGGGTGTAAGTAAACCCCTCTGAGGTGTTAAAAAACAGTCAACAAAATTGTTAATGGATAAAATAATCCCTCTAGACTTAACTCATTCTTTTTTCTATCATAGCAAAAATTATTTGTTAAATACTTACTGTGCAATCTAAACAAAGAGATTTCCAAGAAAGGGAAGGGAAATGATGCAAGATGAGGGGGTAGGAACCAACCAAGATCCAATTAAAGATGCACCATTAATTGTTATTATGTGACTGTAATAGAGATTACTGGGGAGTACATCATCCATATGATCAGGTTGGACAACTGTGTTGAAGTTATTTATTGTTGCATTAAAAGAAATCAAATGAATGGCAAGTAGGTTGCATCAACAACAACTTATATACTGTACAAGTCCCTTGGTTCTTGATAAATTTAATGAATACAAATTTTGATGCTGATGCTGAACAGCCCAAATTACGTCTGTTTTATATATTTTTAAACACAGATGAGCCAGGGTCAGACAGGGAAAGGTGAGAGGAAGGCTATACAGGCACTCTATGGAGACGTGTGTATGTTTGAGTGCGTTGGTTCCACAGATCAATAGAGTTCAAAAGCAATTAAGGCATAGATTTGTTTTGCACTTTTTACAAGTTGAATACAATTAATTACTGGTGATCTGGAAAATCCGCTGCAGAGAACTAGAGGTAATATTCTTTGTACAGGGTTGATGCTAAAGATTCAAGTGCCCTTGAAAACCTAAGCCAGTCATCCAGGGGCCCTTGGAATTGGCTTTAAACACACCATTTTACAGCACCCCTGACCATGAATATAGTGTGCTCCTGTGGATAGAGTCTGCTAGTTATAATTTAGTTCTGTGTTTAAACACTGGGCAGCACGGTGGTGTAGTGGTTAGCACTGTCGCTTGCACCGCCAGGGTCTAGGTTCGATTCCCGTCTCTGTGTGCATGGAGTTTGCATGTTCTCCCGTGCTTGGTGGGTTTCCTCCGGGTACTCCGGTTTCCTCCCACAGTTCAAAGACATGCAATTTGGCGTTCCCAAATTGCCCATAGTGTGTGAATGAGTGAGTGTATGTGTGTGTGTCTGTGCCCTGCGATGGATTGGCACCCTGTCCAGGGTATACCCTGCCATGTGCCCTAAGTCTCCTGGGATAGGCTCCAGGCCCCCCATGACCCTGAATACAAGATTTAGCGGTATAGATGATGAGTGAGTGATGAGTTTAAACACTGTTTACTATTTTGCAGTATTTTATATAATTCTCATAATAAAAGTAGATTATTAAGTCAGTTTAGGAGTGAGGTAATCAATACATTAATTTAACTGTAACTTAACTTAATTTGAAATTTTGCTTTCTGTTCACACAAATATTGGGAGTAAAACAGTGGAAAAAAATTCTGATCAGTCAGACAGTCCAAATTCACAGATGGTGTGTTTTTAATTAATTTTTTGTTGATTGACAAACATGTTGCATGAGTTCATATTTGGCGTATCAAATCTGGTCAGCAAATTCCCAGGCTATTTTTTTGTTTTTGCTAGTTTAAATAGAATTTTATTCGTAGTATTTTTCAGGGAATATGGCATGATAAAATACTTTAAAGAATCACCATATTAGTGCAGAGGCTCTCTCTCTCTCTTCCCTTTTTGGTAATGATGATTGCTGTGATTATGTTGAATCAGTTCTCCCTGAGGATTGATAATGCCCCCAAATGGACATTATTTCAATAACATGACTAAGGAGTGGGGAGATTTTTTTAAGCTGCTCTTAATTCTTGCCTTACAAGTTAAGCTAACGCAACTAGTTAAGAGATTCATGTAAACCAAAGAGAGTTATTTTAAAGAAACTAACTGTGCTTACAAATTTTGATACCTTTGCTAGCCATAATTTAAATTCTGATATCAAAAATAACATTTGTGAAACTATATTAAAGTTATCACACAGAAAAAGACAAATAATATTTCATAGATTACTTAATGTAAGCACCAGCGATGCACAGTAGACACTGTATATGAATTATGGAATCCGACAAAACCCATCACAGTTTTGTCTGAAGGAACAGCAATGGACAAGATTGACAATGTGTCTATAATATACAGAACAATTTCTATTTTAAGATATTTTAAAGCTTAGGACAAGGAAAGAGTGACTATGGAGTAGATAAGGTGCACAACTATAATCTTGTTTCCGCACACAAAGGCTGAGAAAAAGAAGAAAAAAATTCTTCTTTCCGTTCAGATCTTTTGTGTGCTTTTTAAAAAGTTTTATGTATGAAAATGAATTACATGAATTAAATTTGAATATAATTATGTCTAAAAGTATTTGAAACAAGCTGCTGTCATTTGATGTTGTCAATTTTAATTGTTTTTTTAATTGATTTTGACTTTTAAAGTACGGCACAGTGGTGTAGTGGTTAGCACTGTCGCCTTGATCGTCCAGGGTCCAGGTTCGATTCCCGTCTCTGTGTGCATGGAGTTTGCATGTTCTCCCCATGCTTGGTGGGTTTCCTCTGGGTAATCCGGTTTCCTCCCACAGTCTAAAGACATGTAGATTTGACTAATTGGCATTCCCAAATTGGCTGTAGTGTGTGAGTGAGTGTATGTGTGTATGTGTGTTTGCCCTCCAGGCTGTACCCGATCTCGTGCCCTAGGCCTCCTGGGATAGGCTCCTATTGTAATTGTAATGGTAATGATAAGTGATAAAAACTAAATAAAAAGTAAATAAAAAAGACAGCTGTGTGGAAAGCATGGAGTATGACCTGTGACATAAAAGAGTCTCCCACACCCTCATCTTAGCAGCAGAGTCTGGCTGTTCCTCACCCAGTTTTATGCCTCCTACGGAGCTGTTTCTATTTCACTTAATGTGAAATTGATGATCATTAGCACCTGCTTGGAATAACTGGTTAATCAAACACCTGGCTGTGATCCTACAAAATACCTGACTTTGTGCAATTGTGCAAGTGTAAGAATTGATCCTGATTTGAAGCCAAAGAATAATTACACCAAATATTGACTTGATTTAGATTTTTCTTCTGTTCACTCAGTTTGCATTTTGTAAAATTAAATGTATTCTTTTAAAATCACATTTACTATACAGAATTTCTTCACACCTGCCTAAAACATTTGCAAAGTACTGTAAAGCATGATATAAGTAATATGTTCACATCATCTACTTTGAGTAAAGATGTTTGCTGCTGCATTCTGGAATGAACTGGAGCTTGTGTGAACGTAGCGGAACATCCAGACATCATGCTTCACTACATCATGTAGTGACATTATATACTCTTGGCAATATTTTTGAGAAGTACCGTAGAAGAAGAAGAAGCTATCCTGTTAATATTATTTACATGGGCTTTAAATGAAGGACCTGAATCAACGATCACACCAAGGTCTTTTATGGCTGCACATGAAACAGAGAGTCAGTCTAGAGTCACCTCTAGCTGCATGTGGACCTTGTACCAGTACTACTGTCTTGTCAAAAGTATTGGTGTTAAAAGCTGAAATAAGCTTAACCAACACAAGCAAGGAGACACAACCCTGATTACAGGCCAGTGGTAGCTCAGTTTATCCAGTGCTGTATCTGTGCAATGATGACATGTAAAATGAGATAAAAGGTAGATTTGATATTGGCCTAAAGTTGGAAAGTTAACAGGGTCAAAGTGAGGTTTCTTAATCAGGGTTTGATAACTGCTAGTTAAAAACAGTAGAAAAAACTGTGTCCACAAAACTGGACATAAAAGCTATTCTTCTGGATTCTAAAAATTAATATTTAATAATATTACATTTATATATTGATAGTTAAGAAGAAGAAGAAGAAGAAGAAGAAGAAGAAGAAGAATTCAACCTTGACTAAGGTATGTTAAAGGTTATCATGGCAAAATTTCAGCTTGTTCAGTTTAGTCATTCTTCCTTCACTCTTAGTAGTAGCTTTATCTGTGATTGCTGTTTATTAGATAGCACTCTGACAGAGAAGATTGCATCCAGACTTTAAAGAGAGTTAGCATTTCTGTAGGGGAAATTCTGGATGCCATAGGTGCAGATACCAACTCTAGTCCACCAATTAGAGCCCCCGCGGCAGCCCTAGAACAAACTTAGCATTCTGCTGTAGCATTCAATGTACAAACAAAAAGCCTGGTGCTTTTGAGTTAAGCAGGTCTGGTGGATAACAAAGGACCAGTAGTTTGCTCAGGTGCTGTGGCACAAAACGATTCAGTGCTTTATAAATAATTTGTAGTATTTTCTTGTTAATGCAATAATTTCCCTGGGAGCCAATTCACTTTTGGTTTTATTGAATCTTTTGGTTTTATTGAAAATTCTGGCTGTGTTCTAGAGTAACTGTTTATATGAAAGGGAGCAAGGCATTAAAATAAGCCAAATTATGAATTAGATTTTTTTTTAAAAGACACTAGTTTTTCTGCATCATGCATTGCCATTATTTTTCTTTTCTTAGCAATGGTAATTAGAGTAAATGGGCTATAATTATATTAAAGTAAAAATTTAATAATAATAATAATAATAATAATAATAATAATAATAGATATTTAAATGAGAGCCCAGAGTCAATAATTAAACCAAAGTATTTTACTGCAGTTGAAATATTCAGCATCTAGTGTCTTTACACATTCCTCAACTTTTTTAAGGTGGCGCCTCTAATTAGGCTTTGCTGAAACATACACTGCCTAGCCAAAAACAAAGTTGACAATTGGATTTAAATAAGCAAAAACATAAGAACATGGTTAGCTATTTAATAGAAGGTTTAACATTTTAGCAGGCAATACTTTTTAACTCTGACTAATGAAATTATCAACGATGTCAGAGAATATTCTGTGGTCATGGAAAACATGTTACTTTGTTTCAGAAGGGTCAAATTAAATGGCTTGCATCAAGCAAATTAAGCAACTAAGGATATTGCTGAAATTACTATAATTGGGATAAAGATTGACCACCACATTATTAAACCCAGGAAGAATAGTGGTGAACCATCAGCTTCACAAAGGAAATGAATCATGAATAACTGTGATTGAACATCACTTAAGCTTGCTGAAGGTGCACTGTAAAGAAATTGACAGTAGAATGTGAAAGTAAGGGCATTATCATGTGCACACTGTGATGAGGACTTTTTGTGTGGCCATAAGAAAAACCACTTGCTAGTGAGGCTAATCAGAATGAAAGGCTTCAATTTGCTAGTGAGTATAAATGGACAGGTCATGTGATCTTATGAGTCCAGATTGATTATATTCCAGTGGGTTCATCATGGTAAAAAGGGAAGCACATGAAGCGATACACTCATGATGCACAGTGCCCACTGTATACCGCTTCTGGAGACAGTGTTATGTTCTGGGGTTGTTTTAATTGATCAGCTGTAAGCTCAGTGGCAATAAAATGAAGTCGGCTGAATTCTTGAATGTATCCAAAGATTGGGTTATGGGTTATGCACTTTCTTTCCTAATGGCCTAGACATATTCCAAAATGACAATGCCGAGATTAATCCTTTAACTATATGTGTTAACACAACATTTTTTAATCTATCCATAAAAATTATATTAAATGTTATTAAATGATTAATAATATTAATTTCTATTAAAATCTGCACTAACAAACAAGGTGACACAACCCTGACAATATAAGTACGACTATTAAACATAAAAAGTGTTGTTCTTTCTTCAAAATATATTAGCTCTGGCAAACTGCTTTGTGTCAGATTAGGTCACTGACTGCTCACCTACAACAGCACGCACTTCTGTTTCATCTCTCGCGTTACTGACAGTTGTTATTTATGGGTTTTTTTGTTTCATAATCATTACAAATGTGTAATGTGATTTTAGTAGGGTCAGATGAGGGGGGAGGTAGAGATGGGAGAACAAATAGACCCACGGCGAAATTCGACCCACAGAACCTATAGGTGCTAGCCAATTTATAACAAGACTAAGTTATAATAAATTGAAGCCTGTAGATTGCAAATGAGTGTTTAAACCAGCAATGTTGATCAGTGATATTTTTATACAGTCGGACACGAACAGTAACTGACGATGGGGTTCCGCTACAGCGCGCTGTGTGATGTGAGCTGTCCACCCGCGATGGTGCTGAAATGGGCTGCACACCTGCGCTCCAGCCAAAGTCTCTATAGCTAGATTGGTCAAAAGTAGTAACATACTCACATATAAAAACGCTCGATGCGTCATAATCTATTAACATTCTATCTCATATCTGATAGAACCAATAAGTTAAAACACATCAATGGTTATATATCGGAGCTAATGCGCTTGAGGTTTTCTTGGGTGATACAGGGAGGAAAAGTGTTTATCAGCCTTTCATTCGAGCCAAAGCGCTCTCTCTTCTCTGCGTGCAGAAAAACTGTGGGTCGCGCCGACCGACGGCTTCTGTGGTGATTGGCCAGCATGGGATGACATCACTAAATCTCACCAGCGTTAAATTCCTTGAAAAGACATCGAGATCTCGCTTAACATCTGGCGAGTCAGAAAAACTCCGTCCAGTGAAATGGGGCTCAGTTTCGTTAGCAATCAGGCGGAAATGGCTGCTGCACTCACGAGGCGCTCAGCGCGCGCAATGGGGAGAGCAGAGTAGCCGGAACATGAGGAGAGCACTTCTAACAACAGGATAAGGAGAAACTCCTCAGAGTCAACCAGTTGGATTTTGATACGGTTTCGTCCGTTTGCCCTGATATGCATCCTTAATAATCATGCAAAATGAATGTAACTAACAGCACTGGAGCGGACGGACCCGCGCCCTGGAACTTTACCGGTGAGTACAAAAGCTTTAGAGGGCGCGCGCGAAGGTAAAGACCTCTGAACTAATCAGTGTGTTGTAAAGATCTACGTGTGTGCGTGTGTGTGAGAGTGAAAGAGAGAGACTGGAAGACGAAGCCCTGCGAATGAGAGTCATTTTCAAGTTACTATTAGGGTATTAGGTCTTTAAAAAGTTTAGCGTCGTTTCTATTTTTAATATTATATAATTGTTTGTTGCATTCCAAGATGGAATCCAGTTTCCTTCATTTTGGAAATGACAATCAATATGCTTAAACCATAAAGAGATATAAACCATACTGAGACTTTTAATATAAAACTCAGAATATTATATTATATTATATTATATTATATTATATTATATTATATTATATTATATTATATCATACAATGATGATTCAGAATGATTTACCATACTATGAAACATCTCAAAAAGTGACAGTATTAAGATTGAGTTTGGGTCTGGTATTCTCACAAAACCTCTTTACGCCAACATGATAAAGATCCTTCCTCTTTGGATCTTAATTACTCTATTAAATCATATAATTACTTTTCAGGAAATTTGTATTCATGTAACTGTTTCTGCTTTACAACTACAATAAATGAGGGAAATGAGGTCACAGTCTCAAAGGGAAAAAAACAAAAACAAAAATTATATTGCCGCATAGTATTTCCACTTGTGTCTTTGCATTTGACTGTGTGCGTTTGTTCTTAAAAGGTTTTTCTGGTCTTAAAATGTAACCTCACTCTGTTCCAGTTGGTTATTAATTACCATTCCTATTCCACACTATGGTACATGCAAAGGATTGCATCAATACATTGGTCAGAGCAAGCCTCCAAACACTTGTTTTCTCTCTCTCGCTCTCTCTCTCTCTCTCTCTCTCTCTCTCTCTCTCTCTCTCTTTGTTCATCTGCATTCATAATTACCTGTTCTTCACACAGAGTCACTTCATCTATTTTCTAAAGCAGGGGGTGAGTGACGGACGGGAGGGGGGCTGTTTATTGGAAATTTTGCACTGCAGCAGTAATGTCTCCTGTAAGCATTCGCTTTATAAGAGATTAAAAAAAATCTTTTTTGATGAGTAGAATATGTAAATCTGGAAAGTACAGTTTCTTTCTTTCTTTCTTTCTTTCTTTCTTTCCTTTTGTCCTTCTTTCTTGTTGACTGTTTGCAAATCAGGGGTTTAAACTAGGACAAGTGCTGTCAGGGAGAGCCATAGGAGTGGAGGATATGTAGAGAAAATAGGTTTTGCTCTCATTGCCATGCAAAGCTCTAGTATCTTGCTCTGCCTAAGTCTCCATCTCAGTCTCTCTCTCCTGCTCTCTCTTTCTCTCTCTCTCTCTCTCTCTCTCTCTCTCTCTCTCTCTCTCTCTCTCTCTCTGTCTCTCTCTAAACACACACAAACACACACACTTAGAATATTGTGTGACTCTAATCTTCTAACTTTTGACGTTTGACTGAAAGTCAAATTAAGGAAAGCTCCACCAGATGAAGGTTTAGTTTTTTTGAGTGAGTGTATTAAAAATTTTTTCTTACTGTCCGCTTTGTCTGTATCTTTATACCTCACATGAACCTTTCTATCGCATCCATATGTGTTTGTGAGAGAGAGAGAGAGAGAGAGAGAAAGGGCAATCATGGAATATATATATAATATTGGGTGTGAGGTGAGAATAGTCCCTGTGTAGTCCAATTAAGAAAATAAAATAAAAAATGGCCAAGCCAAAATTTATAAACAATCATACTGTATGAATTATTTATTCGAGAGAGAGAGAGAGAGAGAGAGAGAGAGAGAGAGAGAGAGAGTACTGTATATAGCAGGGAATATAGTCACTATATCAGCAGAAAAGTTTAAACTATACTTATAATAATGTTAACAGGGCATCAAGACACACACACACACACACACACACACACACACACACACACACACACACACACACACACACACACACACCACAGCTGTTTCAGGTTTTCCTGAACTGGTAACATCCTATTTCTTTGGGAAATGCTTCGAACAAAGGCAACATGCAGTGAAGACTATGTTCATCTTGGTGTTTCTAATTATTTCTGCCTCAGTGCCTTAGGTAAGAGCTGCTTTAGAAGAGTGTGCATTCACTAACAGATTGCTTAGCACTGCCAGCTGGTAACTGGAGATTAATAGGAGAGTCTCAGCAGAGAGAGTAAACTTTAATGTTGCAGAAGATAACACATGAAACTGTGGTGCTCCTGGCACACCTTTTGCACTTTATAAATAAAACACTTGAGCTTTTCCAATAATGTATCTAAGGACATATGGAACTTGTCATTTAATCAAAATAACCCTAGACATATTTATATTAGAGTATACAGATAAAATGATGTGGCTACATTTTCAAGGTATATAAACATGTTTTAACTTATTCTTTCTTGAATACTTTACAAACCTGAAGACTTTGTACAGGCAAGGGCCATGGTGGATCTGGTGCTATCCTCGGAACACAGGTGGGATACTCCTGGATGGGATGTTAGTCCATCAAAACTCATCATTCATACACACATTTGGTCACTAATTGACACTGGGCTAATTTAGCATAGACAATAATTTCCCTAGAAGGAAACCACCCCTGTTCCTATAAACCTCTGTTGCCCTCCTCAGGATGGGCCATTTGACTTAATGTGATTAAATATGACAAAAATGTTATTTAAATGTGCTCTCAAGTGGTGCAGCGGTAATGAGCTTGTCCTATCATCCGGAGATCACAAGTTTAAATCCTGGGTGATGCTGTAGCCTTCCACAGCCGGGGGCCTAGAAAGAGCTGATTGGCTGAGCTTTCTCAGTGGGGTGGGATAGGAGCCACTTAGTGCTCTCACATCAATCACAGCTCTACAGCCAATCATTGGTGTCTGGTGTCTTCACGCAAGCGGAAGGAGTGGATAGCGCTGTCGTCCGAGTGTGTTACTCCCCCACAATAGTGCGTGAGCTTGCAGATGGCTAACATCACAAGGCTTGAAGGAAACATGTCTGGTATTAGCCTTAATGTTTTTTTATTTTTTTATGGGTGGATGGGAGGGATATATATCCTTTAGTAAAGTGTCCAAAATATTTTTGCAATCCTGGCCACAAAGCTTTAAGACTTTTAATCAAAGGAACTCCACCAACGCTTATTCTACATGCCTTTGTCATCCATCATACCACCAATTCTCCAATTCTTTTGTATTCTTGGTTACCTCAGAGGGATGAATTAGAAGTCATTGTACAGTAAGCACACAATAGACACTACAATCCAGACCTACACTTACTTGTCATTAATTCTTTCTAACAAGGAGTGATTTGCAGAAGCCTACCAATACAAGCGTTTTAGGGTTTGTATCCATGGTGATTTAATTATATAATTGCTTGGTTTTATAATACACTACTACAGATTGTTCTATCATGTGCTGTCGTACTATATGTGTTAGTGAGGTGGCTTGGTTTAATACATTCCATGTTATGGGATAGAGGTAAAATTAAACATTGGATCAAGAAAATCAAAAGAACTGACCGTCACATTTCAGACTTTTTACAATAGTGTCATTATGAGCCATGCTGATGATGTGAATATTCAAATTATTTAAATATCATGAAGAATTTAAATAATCAAATACTTAAGAGGCATTAATTGGATATTTAGTAGTAACTGGATATTTAAATAGTAAAATCACTTGTTAGTGAAGCTAATTAAAAATAAAAAAATTGCTAGGAAGCATAAACATTGGACTTTGGAGGAATGGAATAAGGTCATGTGGTCATTTGACCTTGAAGATGGTCTTGGACTTGTTAATGCAGATAGCTGTTCTCTGGTGACTTGTGACTAAAGGCGCTCATTAGTTCAGGACTGCGATTCTCCAAATTTTGTACCTGAGCCTCCAATAACAAAAGCGTACTTCATATTAACTTAAACACTTCCAGCCTCTTTAACACACAGTATGACTGCAGACCATTATGCTTATTTATTTATTTAGTAAAGTTGCTTTGTGATAATGACTATGGTTAAAAGCACAATATAAATAAAACTGACTTGATTTCATTGGTCCAGATAATGATACCCATACAGTGCTCACTGGAGACAGTGTTATGATCTGGGCTTAATAAAATTAGGTAAGATGACTACCTGAATGTACTGAATGAGCTTATCACATACGAATTGGACACCATTCAAAGTCATTTGGACAAACTGTGGATGAATGCAATTCTTAACAGAAATGAATGTCATGATGTTGCCCAAGGTTGAAACAATGTCATGGCGAAACACATAATTCATGCAAAAGGAAATCCTGCAAAATATTAGGTGACTATTACCTTGATTCTGTGTCAGTTTTAGTCTGTTATTAGATTTGTTCCATGCCTATAGTTGGGGCATGCTGACACTTGATGTAACTAAGCTGGTGTATGACATTTGGTTTATGAAATTTAACGCAATTCGAAACTGACACACCTGACACAATGCTGACTGTGAATTATCCTGTATTACAGGGTTGTCTGGGTGACTCACAGTAGTTTAGTAAGATATAGATCACATGCCAACAAGGTGATCTTAATCTGCTTATTTCCATAATCCTTAATATTTTATTAAGATTACGGATTATTGAAAGTGTGGTTTAGCTAAAAGAACCGTGACGCTTCATACAGTTGAATTATTGTTCACAAAAGTGCTGAGGTCAAACTCACACACCATATCTAAAGAACAATACAACTTAACCATTACACGTCTACAGTCTTATACTCACTGAAAAGAAAATATCAATGTTATGCAACATAAAAAAATCCATGTTTTACTACGTAATACAAAGGGAAATTTGCACTCATAGAGAAAGTGGCTTTTAGTTTATACAAAAGAAGAACTGCTGCTCCTGATCTTATGGTTTGCGGACTCACTTGTACTTGCCAGGGAATAGATCTGAACTAGCTTTCTGCATATTAGTCAGCAAAATGTTATTTATAGGCTAAATTTTAAATATTGTAATTTGATATAAGTTAATACTGTGCTCAATTGATATAATGTGAGGTAAAATGCAGTAATCCTTCTTACTGTATATTACTCTCACTCACTCATTCTCTAAGCACTTATTCCAGACAAGGATAAAACAGGGCTTGGAGTCAAGTTTGGGTGCACCCTGGACAACCCATTACAGGGCACACAAGCACACAGTCAGGCAATTCTAAAATGCCAGTTAGTCTACTCTGCATATATTTGAACTCTGGTAGGAAACCAGAGCTACGTACCAAAGGAAATCCACCACATACTGTAGACCCAGGGTGGGAATTGAACCATTGACCCTAGAGGTGCGAAACCACTGTACCACCTTTACTGAAGTTAAGGGGACAGGTACTGTAGTTTTAGCAGTCTGAACTATCCAGTCATATAAATTCTTCTAAGTAACACCAACATTCCCACAATTCCCACAAAGGTATATTTAAAAAAAAAAAAGGTATACAGTACAGTACATGCCCAGGCCATAACAATGACTCCACCATATTTGCTGGATAAGATGATGTATGCTTTGGAACACAAGTTTTTTCCTTCCTTCTCCATAAAAATTTCTTCCCATCATTCTGGTACAAGTTAATCATGTATCAAAACTAGGCATGCTTGTTGCTTTGGCATGTTTGCTTGCTTGCTTGTTTGTAAAGACTTATCTGAACTTTATGTTTTTGAGTGGTTTGCATCCTGAGGTAAATCATCTGTATTTCCATTCATTAAGGCTCAACTGTTAGTAGACCAGGATTCCCAGTTCTTATGCTCAAAATGTGACCAATTTACTCAATCAGCTGGCTGTGATGCACTGTTTTGTTCTGACACCTTTATGTATAGCTCAAAACCATTTGTTCAACAGTAGTTTAGTTTTTCTCAATGACAGGACACATGGGCTAGCCTTTGCTCCCCACTCACATCAAGTATCCTTAGGCACCCTGTCCTGGGATGTCTTTCCCTGGACCACTTTTTGTGTTAACCACTGCATTCTGGAACAACACAAAACCAGGTTTTAAAGAGTATATGACCCGGTTGTGTATCAATTAAAATGATTGAAATTCGGTTAGAAACTATCCACCACAATAGTAGACCATTAACTTCACAAAAATAGTGAATTAGAATGTGAGGTTTGGAAATAAACAGCTGGGTGGCCTAAGAAAGCCCACTTTTAGTGAGATTAATCAAAAAGGATTTCATTTGCAAAAGGAACATAAATATTATAGCTTGAAACAATGAATAAGGATGATGTGGTCTGATGAGACCAGAGACCATATTCCCTATTCCAGACTGGTGGCTCTGTCAGGGTATGAACTGCAATGATGCACCCATCATGAACAGTGCCCACTGTACAATTCAATTCAATTCTATTTTATTTATATAGCGCTATATGTGCGTTGTCACAAAGCAGCTTTACATGATTTAATCACAATTTTAAACAAGCTTTACAAGCCTCTGGAGGCAACATTGTGATCTGGGGTTGCTTTAATTGACCAAATCTAACCTCACC
Source organism: Clarias fuscus (assembly GCA_030347435.1). NCBI lineage: Eukaryota > Metazoa > Chordata > Actinopteri > Siluriformes > Clariidae > Clarias > Clarias fuscus. The sequence continues at coordinate 8,794,625 of CM059228.1, forward strand.
AACATTATGTGGCTATAAAATAAATTCACCTGACTAGCTGTGGATTTTTTTTGTTCCGTTATAGCATATCAAAAATTAATATGTTCAAATTGTGATAAAAGTGGTTCTGAAAAAAAATTCACACATGCATTGACCACCACAGAGTCTTGACCTTAACCCCTTTGAAAGTATTTGTTATGAAGATCTTTTGGAGTGGTTTAACTTTCCTGCCATCAATACAAGGCTGTGGAGCAGGGCATTGTGAGTGGGTGGGGACTTGGCATGGGACCTATGGTCAGAACGTGGAGCCAGAACAGGAACTTGACATAAGAGATTGTGCTGAAACTCGGCATTGAAACCAGGTTGTGGAATGAAAACAATGTCCTCAAATCTAGGCAGAAGAGCAAATGCAATGTTCTTCAGCACAGGCAGTAGAGCTAGTATAAAGTCCCTGAACACCGATGGCAGAACGATCACAATGTCTTTAAATCTGGACATCGAAGCAAATATTGTTGGCAGTCACCACTTTCTGTGGTCATACAGGGATGGACATGGACAGCAACAATACTCAGGTAGACTGTGGCATTTAAATGAAACTTATTTGGTACTAAGGGTACTAATAAAACCTATTTGGTACTAATGTTTACAAAGAAAATATCCCCCGCACCAATATACCGCTGCCACCACCACCAGCCTCAACTGTTCTGATGCTCGATATGATTCAGCAGATCATATTGACTACATGTATACGCTTAAATGCGTAAAGATACAGTACTAGCCGGGAGCTGTGTGTGTGTGTGTGTGTGTGTGTGTGTGTGTGTGTGTGTGTGTGTGTGTGTGTGTGTGTGTGTGTGTGTGTGTGCATGCGTGTGTGTGTTTGTTTGTATTTTTGTGCATAATTTCCAATCAAATAAATAGTGTAATCATTATGATTACATCTTTAACCAACCAAGACATTACATTAATGTATCCCGTATATCGTTTACTCACAATTTAGTCAAGTACAGTTAGTTCGATACATTGTACCTGATTTCATTTTATTTATTCTTAACTCAGGGATATCATGGTAAGACCCTGGAAAATACTAAAGGTCTACTGCAGCAGGAGAAAAAGAAGGGTCTGTCTGTTAATTACATTTTTCTTCCCCCAAAGATTAAATGTTGTTCCACATTAGTGGAATCCTATTTCAATAATTATCATCAACATTATTTATTCCGATGTTATTAATATGATGAGATTGTCTAGATAAAGATTATTGCTAACAAAGAACAACAACTTTGTGCCATTACTACTCCTTCAGCTCTCTGACATGAAAATGCTCTATGGATCTAGCACTGATCTTATTTCCTAATCCCCCATTTGAAATTAATTCCTGTCTATGGCACTATGCGCAGCAAAAAATGTTAATAAATAAGGTCTTTGCTTGAGCCACAGGCTTCATGTGATTGCTTACTTGCTCGGTGAACATCAAGATTTTTGTTGCATTCAGCTTAAACCCCTGAGTGTTTCGATTGGTCATTTTTTTTTATAAATCTGACAATGAAATATGGACATTTGTTGTTAATTGGATCCATATATCCTTGCTCTTCTACAGAGGCACATTTCCTCTCTTGTCAACAGATAACGACAAATGTCCTGATAAAATCAGAATAGGAGGAGAGAAAGGACTGAAGCCATCTGTTAATCATTAAATGGTTGTCTTACTGCTGAAGTATAATATTACCATCCAGCAACCAGAAACATGGTCATTTAATTTGCAAAAAAAATAAATAAATCATTGCCACACATTGGAAAAAACTATTTAATGCAGTTCCCAAGATTCCCAAACACTGCTCTGCCAGAATATTGAATTTTATTCTGTTCAAACCAGACAACCTTTTGACACATTTTTGGATGCTTATTTTGTAAAATGGATTTCTTATTACCCCATTCCAAAAAAGCCAGCCTTTGTGGGGTGCCCAGGCTGTGTGAGGTGCCCAGGCTGTTCTGTGAACAGCTTCTTCCGTCAACACTGTGGATCTCTCCAGCTCCATCAAAGTTATCCTTGGACTCGTCGTTGCTTCTCTCTCCCCCTTAATCTCCACCCTGACATTTGGTGGACAACCTGCTGGAGGCAGGACTCCTGTTATACCCCTTTTTAGTAATGGACATCATAACCAATTTTATAACCTTTTTTTTTTCTTCTAAATTTAATCTTAGCACCCCTAAAGACCATGATAATAAAATCATTTTTAGTGCCTAGCATTACGGTTTAATCTACTTAGAGACACGACCAACCATTACAGGTTTAGCTAATGGTTTAACTAATAGTATCCTTGGTGGCGTGATGTTACACTCAGTAGGTGGTGCATAGTTTTGTAAAATTAGTTTGCGCATATTGGTGGGAAGAAATAGAGAACAAGAAGTTGGCATTGAATGGATCATTGCTAGTTTTTTCTGCTGCACTGGGTCAGGTGGCAAATTTATGGAAGACAAATTACGTGACAGTTTAACTTTGTTACATACAGATTAAAAGCACAAGTAAATTAAAATGTGAGCAAGTGATAGCTGACAGGCATAGAATGCTAAAGATTGGTTCTGATTTAATGTTAATCAGCTTTCACATTGCCAGTGGACATTAATGTTTAATTGCAAGATGTTGCTTTATGATATTAAAATCTGTTGAACCATTATTATTATTATTATTATTATTATTATTATTATTAGACAACAATAAAATGGTTGAATATATTTGGAGGCAGCATATTCTGCACTGCTGTTATTTTTAATTGCTATTCACTTACAGTAGATAACATTTACATATATTACTCATTATTTATATGGCAATAATTTCTAGTACTAATATTGGTGTTGATATATACAGTACAGACCAAAAGTTTGGACACACCTTCTCATTCAAAGTTTTCTTTATTGTGTTCTTTATTGTCTTCTTTAGCCCAAACAAGTCTCTTCTGCTTGTTGCCTGTCCTTAGCAGTGGTTTCCTAGCAGATATTCTACCATGAAGGCCTGATTCACACAGTCTCCTCTTAACAGTTGTTCTAGAGATGTGTCTGCTGCTAGAACTCTGTGTGGCATTGACCTGCTCTCTGATCTGAGCTGCTGTTAACCTGCGATTTCTGAGGCCGGTGACTCGGATGAACTTATCCTCCGCAGCAGAGGTGACTCTTGGTCTTCCTTTCCTGGGGCGGTCCGCATGTGAGCCAGTTTCTTTGTAGCGCTTGATGGTTTTTGTGACTGCACTTGGGGACACTTTCAAAGTTTTCCCAATTTTTCGGACTGACTGACCTTCATTTCTTAAAGTAATGATGGCCACTTGTTTTTCTTCACTTAGCTGTTTTTTTCTTTCAATTTTTTTTTTTTAATTCAACTCTTTGAATGAGAAGGTGTGTCCAAACTTTTGGTCTGTACTGTATATATATATATATATATATATATATATATATATATATATATATATATATATATATAATATATGTAAAATATATTAAAACAATGAAAAAATATTGAGAATAAAATAATATTTACTTTTAAGAGCAAGACATTCTCATTAGAGATTCTCCTAAAGGTCTGATAAGATAAGATAAGATAAGATAAGATAAGATAAGATAAGAGGAAATTCTTGTACCAGAAACTGTTCCGAGAGCAAAGAGAGTAAAAAATATATACACAATGAAATGAAGCAATAAATAAAGTCAAATAAAAAATCCTCAAACTAGACATAAGATTGATAGTAACTGATAGTAATAAGAGCAGCAGAAACCATTTTCTGATCTAGAAATATTAATAGCAACAATGAGGAGTAATATTGCACTTAATATTGCTCATGATATTGAAAAACCCAGGCATACTAATTGCAGCGGTAAGGCTAATGCACTTATTGTTTCTAGGCTTTGACCATTCTACAGAATTGGGAGGAGTTATGAAGATTGATTCCCAAATGAAGGAAAGACCTCCTGTGGTGTTCTGTGGTGTTTCTATCAGTCTACAGCTGAAATCATGATCCTAGAATCACCCCTGATGGACATAATAGTCATCAGTGGAATGTCCGAAATGTGGGGTATTTTGTTTTATAATCAAACAATGACTGCGACTTACAGATTTAAAAAAAACTATATATGTGGAAAAAATAAGGCATAAATACTTTTGCAGTGCACTGTACAGTATGTTTGGTATCTATTTTAAAATTTTGTTTGACAGTCTTTCTTCCAGAGAACACTCTCTATGTAGACAAATCATTTTATTAGATTTTCAAAAATTTGCACAACAATCACATCAAACTAAAAAATCTTACACAACTTCACAAGCAGAGAAGGGAAAAAAGAGAAAAAGAAGAAGAAGAAGAGAGATTGGGGAGGAGGGGTTAAGGGGAAGCTTCAATTAGGCAGAGCACTCACTGTCTAAACACCAATAATTAGCCTCTCTTACTCACTGTACTGTATTACTGTATATCTTTCTCTATTCATACACATAGACTTTCTCTCATACAGGTCTCAAAAAAGTTGAGATGGGAGCAAGTTTACCATGGTGTATCATCTCCTCTTCTTTTCTAAACAGTTTGAAGTCTGGGCATGAAGGTTATGAGTTTCTGGAGTTTTGGTGTTGGAATTTGGTCCCATTCTTGCCTGATATAGTTTTCCATCTGCTGAAGAGTTCTTGAGCGGCTTTGATGTATTTTTTGTTTAATGATGCAAATGTTCTCTATAGGTGAAAGATCTGGATTGCAGGCAGGCCAATTCAGCACCTGGATCCTTCTACTACGAAGCCATGCTGTTGTAATAGCTGCTGTATGTGGTTTTGCATTGTCAAGTCAAGTCAAGTCAAGTCAATTTTATTTATATAGTGCTTTTAACAATTGACATTGTCGCAAAGCAGCTTTACACAATAAAAAGAATTAAGTTTGTATGCAATGTGTATGAATCAAAATGATAAGATTGTCCCTGATGAGCAAGCCTGAGGGCGACGGTGGCAAGGAAAAACTCCCTGAGATGGTAATAGGAAGAAACCTTGAGAGGAACCAGACTCAACAGGGAACCCATCCTCATCTGAGTGATAACGGATAGCAGGGATTGAGCAGCATAATAATGTGTACTGGAAGTTCAGTATAACAGGAGTCCAGGAATTAAAAGGAGTCCAGTTTGTTCCTGGAGGCTCAGGTAGACTGTAGGAAATTCCAGTCCTGAGCTATCGAACAACTGAAGTCACAGGTCCCCAGAGCATCAATCGATGATAGGACAGTCTTCATGGAAACCATCCCCAGCCACCACACGAATCCAGGCAGACCACACGGGGCATCCATGCGACGAGATCTCCAACCAGAAGCAGGACGGGTTAGACGGGTCCAGAGGGCAGAGGGGTCTGGATCACTGGCAACTCAGGAGCGACATGTATAGCTCGACAGAGAGACAGGGAGAGGGAAAGGAGAGAGGGAGAGAGAGAGAGAGAGGAGAGAGCAGAAGAGGAGAGAACATAAAATAAGGAGAGATGGCAGTTAGGTATGGTCACAGTCAACATGTATAAGGTGAATGTATATTTAGTGCAAAGTGCAAGCAGGGACTCCGGCAGGACTAACTATAACAGCATAACTAAAAGGGAGAGCCAGTAGGAAACACAGACATGAGGGCTGCCTGAGATGTAAAGAAACCAATCACCTCACCGTGATCAATGAGAGTGGGGAAGACAGCATCTAAACATACCAGTTCACCAGAATACTCTACGTCCATGAGTCCCCCAGATCTGCTCCTTTACCTAAGGCTAATCTATTTACAAAAATGCTTGGCTAAATAAATAGGTTTTTAGCCTAGACTTAAACACTAGAGTCCCGAACATTAATAGGAAGACTATTTCATAACTTTGGGGCTTTGTAAGAAAAAGCTCTGCCCCCTGCTGTAGTTTTAATAATACGTGGTACTGACAGGCAGCCTGCATTCTTTGATCGAAGTAGGCGTGGTGGATCGTAAGACACTAGCAGTTCACTCAAATACTGTGGCGGCGAGACCATTTAGTGCTTTAAATGTCAAAAGTAGTATCTTAAAATCGATGCGAAATTTCCCAGGGAGCCAATGCAGTGTAGATAAGATAGGGGACATGTGCTCGTATCTTCTGGTTTTAGTGAGGACTCTCGTTGCTGCGTTCTGTACTAACTGAAGCTTGTTTATACACCTAGTTGAACAACCAGACAGTAAGGCGTTACAATAGTCCAACCTAGAGGTGATAAAGGCATGAACTAGTTTTTCTGCATCATTTAGTGACAATATGTTTCTTATCTTGGCAATATTTCTAAGGTGAAAGAAAGCTATCCTGGTGATATTATCTACATGTGCTTCAAACGAAAGGCTGGAATCTATAATCACACCAAGGTCTTTTAATGTTGTATTTGATGGAACAGAAAGGCCATCTAAAGTTAGAAAGATCAGAAAGCTTACTTCTAGCTACTTGTGGTCCTATGACCAGAACTTCTGTCTTATCAGGATTAAGCAGAAGTAAATTAGTTTACACATCTCTTATGTCCTGCACACACTGCTCAATTTTAGCAAACGGGTTTTTCTCATCTGGTTTTGCTGAGACATATAATTGTGTGTCATCAGCATAACAATGAAAACTAATACCATGTTTACGAATTATGTTGCCCTAAGCATGTAAAGGGAAAAAAGCAGTGGGCCTAAAACTGAACCCTGTGGAACACCAAACTCCACTTGAGAACATGAGGAATGGTCACCATCTAAATCTACAAACTGATAACGATCAGTCAAATAGGATCTGAGCCACAATGGGGCAGTTCCCTTAATTCCTACTACCTTTTCTAATCTGTGAAGGAGAATACTATGATCAATGGTGTCAAAAGCTGCACTGAGGTCCAGTAACACAAGTATAGTGACGCAACCCTGATCAGAGGTCAATAGGAGGTCATTTACTACTTTAACAAGTGCTGTCTCTGTGCTGTGATGAGGACTAAATCCTGACTGATACAGTTCATTTATGCTATTTCTGTGTAGATGTGAACATAGCTGCTGTGATACTACCTTTTCCAGAATCTTGGAGATAAAGGGAAGATTTGATATCGGCCCTGTAATTAGAAAGCTGACTGGGGTCAAGGTCAGGTTTCTTGATTAGCGGTTTAATAACGGCTAATTTAAAGGATTTGGGGACATACCCACTACTGAGTGAACAGTTAATTACTTTCAACAGGGGTTCTATTATTGCTGGTACTATCTGTTTGAGAAAATGTGTCGGTATAGGATCTAATATACAGGTTGACGATTTTGAAGAAGAGATGAGTGAAATTAGTTCCCTCGCTTCAAGGGGAGTAAAGTATTCTAAGTTCTGATGTGATGTGGTTAGATCATTTGAATTACTTAAATTGTCTGGTTTCAAAGCCTGAATTTTTTGCCTAATATTTATGATTTTGTTATTGAAAAAGTTCATGAAATCCTCACTACTGCATGATGTTGTTGTGGAGATTTCTGCAGTGGTCTTGTTTTTAGTTAATTTAGGTACAGTATTAAATAAAAATCTCGGGTTGTTTTTGTTATTTTCTATAAGAGTGGAGAGATACGTTGATCTAGCATCACTGAGAACTTTTTTATAGTTCAGTATGCTTTCCTTCCAAGCTATTTTGAATACTAACAATTTTGTCCTGCTGAAATACACAAGGCCTTCCCTGGAGCATATGTTGCTCTAAAAACTTTATATACCTTTCGGTATTCATAGTGTCTTGTAAAACATGCAAGTATTGTATGCAGTTATGCACCCCCATACCATCAGAGATGCTAGCTTTTGAAGTAAACGCTGATAACGCGCTGGGAGGTTTCTGTCCTCTCTTTGGTCTCGTCTGACCATCGAACACTTTTCCCCTTTAAAACAGTCCATTTTTAATGAGTCTCGAGGATCATTTTCACATATGGCTTTCACATATGGCTTCTTTATTGACATCTGCAGATATCATGGTGGATTGTGTTTACCGACAGTGGTTTCTGGAAGTATTTCTGGGCTTGTTTAATAATGTCAATGACACTATCATGCCGAAAGACCACTGGCATCCAACAAAGGTTTTTGGGCGCGAAGAGATTTCTCCAGGTTCTCTGAATCTTTTGATGATGTTACGGCCTGAGATGAGATGAGATTTGTAAAGCCTTTGCAATTTGACTTTGAGGAACATTGTTTTTAAAGTATTCACAATATTTTATGCACTCTCTCACAGATTTGAGAGTCTCTGCCCATCTTTACTTAATCGTCCCAACTTTTTCCGGAATTCGGGTTTTAAAACTGCACTGAAGGGAAATGGGATTTTCTTTTTTTTTTTTTTTTTTTTTGGATATGGTCACGTTACCCAAAACGTTTGGCCACAGAGTGCCATCACATTCTTCCTGTAAAGGTGAGTTTCAGCCACCAAGCTGGGCCCTTTAGAATGACTTTAACTGTGTCATGATTGACCCTGAGCACTGATAGCACAGAAACAAATTTCAATTAATTGTAATGCATATGTGACATAACTGAACATCAAAATAAATTGAGAGTACAAAATCAGATCAGAATGCGACCACGTTTTCAGAGTAAGAGTCATCTCAGCAAGGTTTCCAAAAATTGCATAGTTGCTTACAGTGCACTATTGAAAATGCAAGACCAACACAAACTGGCTCTAAATGTGTTTTAGTCTACTCACTAAAATGTGGTTCCTTTTATAGAAGCAGCATCCATAAACAGTATTCTGATGTGTGACATGTGGCTGTGTTGCTTTCAAAATATATATTTTAAATCATATCTATTATATACTGTATATTATATGGAAATTAATAAATCATTAAAACAAACAAACAAAACAAAAAGCATCGAACAAACACAGCTAGCTGTGTCCATGCTGTGAAATAAATAATAATAAAAAAAACAGTGGAAAACCCTTTGGCATAGATTTGACATATACCAAAGTGTGTGCTAGTAATTTTATAATTTCCTCAATGCCTGTCTGGGTCTGTTCCTGTTGTGTGGACAGTCACAAAAAAAAGGTGATGAGCCAGATAAATATCCCATATATTCCACAAATATCACATATGTTATGCGTGGACAGAGGTCACACATAGAAGACAGGAGACTGTTTAAAGGCAGGGGCTTGAATTATGTGCAAGTTTCTGTTCTGGAAGTAGACAGATTTACACATTGTGTGAGCTGCCTATCAATAAGGTTGATGCATTCTTTCAAAGTAGTCAGAGTTTTAATATTCTTATTCTTGGGCCCTCCAAATCATTAAACTTGAACTGCAGTCTCAAATGAAAAGGTCATTGTCACACAGCAAACCTTTTACTTTGAAACCAACAGTCTGGTCTTCACACAAACAACCTGACAAAGGAACAGTACATGTTCCCTCCATGAGTCAGTTGCATACAAAGTCAGCTTGTAGGATTCTTCAGGTTTACCACACATGACAGCATTGTCTGAACACAAGGGGATTATTAAAAGTTTACTAATGGGTGTGCATTAGTTAGTTCTCAGGGGCACAGGATATTTTCAACCTTTATGTAAAATGATGGTTCATTAGGAGGACCCAGACTTTGTTAATAAGTGCAACTTGCACGTACTGAAGATGCCACCAGAACCAACCAAAGATGCTGGTTTATAAGTGGCTTAAAAGGTTCTTGTCATTACACGGAGACCATCTGATGCACCTTGGTGCCTTTACCCATGATCTATTCTTTGTGTTCTCAAAATCATATTTAGCTACCGTACACAAATATCATTATACATGCAAGAAGTGCACCCAACATTGCTTTAACCTCTACACTTTTGCATGTGGAAAATAGACATGCAACATAAACAGTATGTTTTCTAGCGAATTTGGAAATTAAATACTGAATATTTCTGTCTAAGCATGAGAACTCTGTGTTTTATATTAGTGAGAAGTAATAATTCTACGTGGATGAGCTGCTTTGGTTCATGTATCTAAAGTATACAAAATCCTTGCATTATACTGTACAGCTGTAGGGAGCGGCTAATACCGTGATTGACAATAATAGTTGCTTAATGGTATATATAATAGATCTGTATTAACAAGGCAGATGAGTATTTTAGAGGGGCTGGGTTTAAATGTTTAGTGGCTGGAATATTGAGTTTTGTAAAGGGAATAGAGGTTATAATTAATCACAAACATTCTGATTCAATTGCCCAAGTAATTTATTAAATATTAGGTTTTATAGTGAAATTTGTGTTTATTATTCATGTATTAAACCAAGAAATGTTTTTTTTTTATCACAGACACCTGACTATAACTGTTTAATAAATATTCATGTATTATGTACATAGAAATCCTTACTAAAGCCAGATTGATTCTGTTGAGCTGATAAGAATAGAAAGTTTATTTTCAAAATAGGACTGACTAATGAAGAGATTACTCTGTTATAAATATAGGGTATAAATATAGGCTCTGTTATCAATAGGGTTTTTCATATACCCCTATAATCTTGAAGTGATATTTCTGAAGTTTAGTGTTTATTAGACAGGGTCTTGTTATTTAGCGATATATAATGTCCCAAGAAAGAAAACTTACAATTTTGAGGAACACAGTGGCTTATGGTTAGCATTGGTGCCGCAAACCTCCAACTTTAAGGTTTAAATGTTCCCTACAGACTATGCATGTGGAGTTTGCATGTGCTTGGTAGGTTTCCTCTGTGTATTCCAGGTTCCTCCCACAGTCCTCTCACAGCCTTCAAATGGATGGATGGACAATTTTGAAGCCCTTAGATTAAGATCATTTAAAAACCAAAGAGTCTGTGATTGGCGGCACGGTGGTGTAGTGGTTAGCACTGTCGCCTTGCACCGCTAGGGTCTGGGTTCGATCCCCGGCCAGGCTCGATTCCCGTCTCTGTGTGCATGGAGTTTGCATGTTCTCCCTGTGCTTGGTGGGTTTCCTCCGGGTACTCCGGTTTCCTCCCACAGTCCAAAGACATGTAGGTTAGGTTAATTGGCGTTCCTGAATTGCCCGTAGTGTGTGAATGAGTGAGTCTATGTGTGTGTGTCTGTGCCCTGCGATGGATTGGCAGGGTGTACCCTACAGTGTGCCCTAAGTCTCCTGGGATAGGCTCCAGGCCCCCCGTGACCCTGAATACAGGATTAAGCGGTATAGATGATGAGTGAGTGAGTGAGAGTCTGTGATTTAAAAAGTTTAAAGAGGGTTGCTGTAGTCAGTGAGGATTCAAAAGGAATAGGTTATAGAATGTCAACCCCGACTGAGGGAGTGATGATTCTGCTTCATCGTAATGGGTGTGGAAATGAGAAAATATTAACATTTGTGAAGGTTTTGAAGGCCTATATGTGTATAAGTAGTTTAATTCCACTTGACCATTCCGTCTGGTTGGAGGTCTGTCTGCTCCTTGTTTCATCATTCTTATCACTGTGAACCTTACTGACATAGCATTTGCTCTGTTTTTCATTATTATTATTATTATTATTATTATTATTATTATTATTATTCTGGTTTGGGTGTACCTCGCCTTGTTCCCTAAGGCTCCAGGTCCCCCGCGACCCTGAATACAGGATAACGCGGTATAGACAATGAGCAACGATGATTATTATGATTATGATTATTATTGTAGTTGTTGTACATTTATTATGATTTAATTGGATAATTGTAAATAAATGCCAAACCCTTGGTACAAGGTACGTAATATAAGTCTGGGGAGACTTGGGGAGAGCTATTTGGGAGGAAAAAAAGAATTAAAACATGCAGAAATGGATTCTTAGTAGATTTAAAACAAAAATTGCTGTGGGATATGGATCCAAACAAGCTCTTGGGGTGGTTTAATCTTACTGTAAGTGCCTGTTGTTGTTAGATCATTTTAAAGGAATGATATATATATATATAGCAAATGCTTGTTACTATCAAAATGTAATGTTATATAACTGTATATAGGAAGGCTGTGATAGTTTAATTAGATCTCTATATTTTAAACAACACAATATTTTTTGTTTCTCTTTCTTTTTCTCTTCGTGTTTTAGGTTCCCTAAGTAACTTGTCCAATAATGATGACCTCAGCTGTGATAAAAGCAGCACCAATGGGTCATGTACAGTGGCTGAGGTCATTGGGAGCCCATACAAGACAGTGGAGATGGTCTTCATTGCCTTGGTTACAGGATCTATTAGCTTCGTCACGGTCGTGGGTAACATCCTGGTAATGCTCTCAATCAAAGTCAACCGGCATCTGCAGACTGTCAACAATTACTTCTTGTTCAGCTTGGCATGTGCAGACCTTATAATTGGTGTGTTCTCAATGAATCTCTACACTGTATATATCCTGAAGGGCTACTGGCCGCTCGGCCCCGTGGTGTGTGACCTTTGGCTGGCTCTAGACTACGTTGTCAGCAATGCGTCCGTCATGAATCTACTGATCATTAGCTTTGATCGCTATTTTTGTGTAACCAAACCGCTAACTTACCCAACACGTCGCACAACCAAGATGGCTGGTCTGATGATCGCCTCGGCCTGGATTCTCTCCTTTATCCTATGGGCTCCTGCTATTCTCTTCTGGCAGTTTATTGTAGGGGAACGCACTGTGGAACCAGGAGCATGCTACATCCAGTTTCTCTCTAACCCTGTGGTCACATTCGGCACAGCAATTGCTGCATTCTATCTCCCAGTGGTCATAATGACAGTGCTGTACATCCACATCTCCTTGGCTAGCCGCAGCCGTGTATCAAAGCCAAAGCCGGAAGCTAAGAAGGAGAAGAAAGGATTGAGGTCTGCTGGACTGCTGAAGAGCCACATACTACGGCAGAACAATAATATTCAGTCTCCTTCCAAGCCCAGCCTGGATACATGCAGCACAGCTGAAACCATGAAAAATGGACAGCTAGACGAGGCCATAGTCACCAATAAAGCTGATGGTAACATGCAACACGAAGAGAAGGAGAGCTCAAATGATTCTAGCACAGCTAGCATTGCACCCAAAGAACCAAAGGAAAGTGCCAACAATGAGAGCACATCACAAAAAGGCCTGACGTCTGGTCCTGCCTCTATTTCCAAGCTCAATCCAGCCTCTAAATGGTCCAAGATCAAGATCGTCACCAAACAGGCAGGGGATGAGTGCATCACCGCTATTGAGATAATTCCCCCAGAAAGTGGCACAGAGGGCCGCTCCATCCCAATCAACCGGCCACGCACTGTGGTTCGCAAGTTCGCCAGTATTGCCCGTAGCCAGGTGAAAAGGAAAAGACAGATGGCAGCTCGTGAAAAGAAAGTTACAAAGACAATCTTTGCCATCCTTTTAGCTTTCATCATTACATGGACGCCATATAATGTGATGGTCCTCATCAGCACCTTCTGTCAGTCCTGTGTGCCAGACACAGTGTGGGCCATTGGCTACTGGCTTTGCTATGTCAACAGCACCATCAACCCAGCCTGTTATGCGCTGTGCAATGCTACCTTTAAGAAGACCTTCAAGAACCTTCTCATGTGCCAGTACAAAAACATTGGAACTAGGTGAACTGGATCTACACCAGTGGATTCCGGTGGATAATTGGGTTCTCTCCAGTATTCTAGCTCACGTATAATGTAGTATCTTGAATGAGGCTTTGATTCTTAATGCATTGTGCAGATTCGATCTGGAAAAAAAAAAGGAAGATGAAAGGCTGATTGTGCAGTCTGCAGACTGTACACTTGGTTGTATGAACATATGTTCAGGGGATCTCATCTGCTGCTGGTAAATATATTTGTATATAATGTTGCTCTGCTTATATGCACTGCCAAGTCTGTAAACTAATTATACGATTTGCATTAGTTGAGTGACAGAACAAACAAAAGAAAATCGTATAATGTTCATTGGTGCGGAAAGATAATCCAGAACAAGCACATTAAAATGTATGTTTGTTTTTTGTTTTTTTTTGCAAATTTTTGGCAAGTATATGAATAGAACAATAATATTACTTTTATTAAAAGTGTTTACAGTGTGTCCTTTCATGCTAAATACAAGTAAGGAGATGACACTTTTTTTGTTTGACGAAGACAATGTAATGCTGAGGAATAATGATAAAATGCGGTGAGAAAAGCTTTTGCCAGATTAGAACTCAACCTGTTCTGGTAAAGAACTGTTCATATGCACTGCCTGGTACACATTCTAATATTTCAATGTTGGGGCTGATTCATAGGTGAAAATGATTGAGTCCTTGAATTTCGCCGTGTCATCAGGGAAGAAAAAAAATCTGTAGATGTGATAATCTGGCCATTCAGGTCGTCAGCCTACTTTTATTTTATTGCCATTTTATTGCCACTACAACGTTCCTGAGTGTCGCCCTGGCCAACAGAAACAACCCCAGATCAGAACACCGACAGTGTGGTTATAAGTGTATGTTTTGTGTAATGGGCCTCCCTGTTTTATCCTGGAAAAGGAAAAATCTGTTTCCCTCACCTGCCCACATGACCTTCTGCATCGCTACAATGCTCTTACTTAATCAACCAAGTCAGAATGCATGCAGCATCTTGTGGTTGTAGAAAATATGCTACTGTGGGATAGATTTGTTGTTGTTTACTTTGTTATAATGCAGGCCAATAATCATCAAGCAAAGACAACAACTAAGGAAACTGCTGAAATGACTGGATTTTAGCTACGACCTGCCACAATAAGAACGACAGAATAATATTTGTTAAGTTCATAGAAGAAATGTCAAGTGTAAGAAAAAATATATATGTATATATATGACCAAGATCAGAGATCATTTAAATGCTGAGTGAAGTTGCATATGAAGATATTTGAAATAGAGATCACAGGTATGATTATTACTGAACTTAAGAGCGTTATTGACACACACAATGTGACAGGATTTGGGAGCATAAATATTGCAGTTTGGAGCAATAGAAAAAGGTTGTATAGTCTGAAGAATCCAGATTGACACATGAAGCGATGCACCACTCAATGCATATCCCACTGTGCAGGCATCTGGAAACAGTGCTACGATCTGGGGGACCTGGAGTTGGTCAGGTCTCGGCTCAGCAAAATTATGTGGCAATAAACCGAATTCAGCTGACGACCTGAACGTAAGGAATGATCATGTCATCAGATCAACAGCTTCTTTATTTCCCTCAGCACACAGCCGTACGCCGCTACAACAGTGAAAAGATTCATTAGGCTCAAAATGTAAAAGAGTGGTTTGGTGAGCATGAAGAATCTTGGCCTTAACCAAAGTCTTCGGAATGAGCTGTAGAAGACTTTACACAGTGTAGCCTTTAAAATGATCTCGGCACAAAAAAAAAAAAAAAAAAAAAAAAAATCTGCAACTGCATGGAAATAATTGTTTTTTTGGAACGGAAAGTGAATGTATGTCATAATCTAAGCTCAAATCAATCCAAAGAAATATTAGAGTGTGGCTAATCCTCAGGCAGTGTATATATAGTGATTTCTGTACGAGACAAATCTCTGGCATTTTTAACTAAATAATAATGTGTGTGTGTGTATATAATATTTAACATGCTTAATATATACTCCTACAAAGTCACTTTTTATTCATGCATTTTTATGTACTGTAGATGTTTGTAATTGTATCTAATTAGTGATTTACATGTGATTTCACAAAGTATAAAATGTATTGCTGTCTGTAACCAAATGTATCAGAGGTTTCTTATATAGAAATAAGTTAGGAGAGTTCAGGGGAATAGTTACTGTATGGCAGAAAGGCGAAGGGTGCTGCAAATATCTACTGAAAATGTTCTTCTGCCCCTGAAGAGCAACGCCTAATTGTATTATAAAAGAACTATTCTGATCTGTATTTCATTTAAACACTTTTGCAAGTGAAAAACAAAACAAATATATGCCTGTGGAATAATTGGTTTTCCAGCCAAACTGCTTAAATCTTTTAAAAAACTGTTTCAAACTGTTAACATGCTGGTGCTCACTATGTACTTATTATTATATCAGCTAGTGAGTTATCTTACTGTAATCTAGCCGGATAATTAGCAAATTTTTCCATATTTGTTTTATGCCAGAAATATTATCTTTATTAATTTCATATTTATTTTGAAGTCATTTGATGAAACAATACTTGGCCCTATAACCAACTTTGGAAGCCAGTCACATTCTCTACTGAAGCAGATACTCAGATGACCAAGCTTCATCTCATGAATCATCCTGACAGAATATTGATATTTGGGGAATTCTTCACATCCATATAAGCATTGAATCCATCATTTTATTGCTACATTCCATGAAACAACCTGGGTTTGGCACCTTACACTTAGGAATTGCCAGTCAGGGTGATTAATGATGAGCTACTTGCTATCCAGTAAGCTTGATCACAGCAGGCTAACAAGCACATACAGTAACTAAGAAGCCACAGAATGGACATCTATTAACAAAACTAATGTTACATTGCTTTAGTTAGAAAACAGGAAAAGATGCAAATGGAACTTTGTGGTCTGGATAAATAAAAATGGGAAAGCTTGATCTTTTTCAAGTCTTCTACAAATGGTTTGTATTGAAATGATTAAAATGATCGAGACTGATATACCAGAGTAGCATGCAATAGGAGACAAGGAATTCCCTTAAAGATTTTACTATATAAAGGTGTAAAAACAACGTGCCTTCCGTAATGGGGCGTGCTCCAAATGTAAAGTAAAGTCAACAAAGTCAACTGTTTAGTTTGGGGAGTAGAGGTACAGAATTCATGCTTGGAGATTTAGAATGATCAATATCAATGACCTTTTGTCAATATAATTAAGGTTGTACATGAATGTGTATTTTCATGCATAAAGATTTTAAACTAACATCAGGAAAAAAGGAAATTATCATAATACAGTGTTCTGGACAATATATCATGAGCATGAAAAGAAAATAACCATTATTTAGTGCCATTATACAAGTTCCTAATGAATATATGGATTTTTTAAAATATATTTTACCTATAGGGCCGAGGGTAATAATATTATTTTAAATGTATTTCGCCTCCAGTGATAATGAATGATATGTTTACTGTTAGAGAATGGTTTAAATGAATGTGCAGCATTAGTGGGCTGTTTTTTTGTTGTTGTTTGTGTGTCATAATTTACCTTTAGAGAACAGCCTGACATTCATACAGCAGTCTGGGAGAACATGTGGCAAAATTCTGCTAAACACTCGATGATGAAAAACTTTACCATCTCTGTTCAAAAATCATGTTGTTCACCATATGGTCAGAATGATTAAAGATGTTTTAATCGCCAGATTGCTAGCTAAAGTGTGCTTTCCTTAAACAGTGAATAATCTTCAAACTGGTGCCAGATGAGATTGCTGTCTGTGTGAATTCTTATTATAAGTTTTAGCCAACAGAACAGAACTGCTTTATCCTGATGAGGGTTTCAGTCAATTTGAAGTCAATCTTCCAAAACACAGGGTGCATGGCAGGGAAGTTCACCCCAGATGGTATTCCATTAGAAGTTGAGTCATACTTCAGTACCTTTTAAAATATCTTTTATTTTAAGTGATATTGTTCCTACAAAAACAATAAACTTTCCAAAACACTAGGCATTCACTCCACTATTCAGGTAACTTTCTACTGCATCATCACACAAATTTATTTAAAAAGTATTTATATGATAAATCGTTAAGTACACAGGTGTGTGTGTGTGTGTGTGTGTGTGTGTGTGTGTGTGTGTGTGCGCGCGCGTGTGTGTGTGTGTGTGTGTGTGTGTGTGTGCGTGCGTGTGTGTGTGTGTGCGTGTGTGTGTGTGTGAGACACGACAGAGTGTGTAATCATTCTGCCTTCTACAAAGAGCCAAAGGATTGTTTTCCTCCAAACATCAGCATTTCATTCTCCCTTGTGGAACAGCAATATCATACAATACGTCAATCATATTACTGTAGTCACATTCCTGTGCTCTGAAACTGTAATACAGCATGAGGAAGAAAGGTGTCTAGTCTATGACATATCAACAGAACAGAAAGAGAAAAGGAGAGAGAGAAAGAGGCAGAGAGCTGAACGGCTGGGTTTGGAGGGCTGGCCTTCACACTTCCATTACTGGATGTCTCCTCTTCTAGTTTCCTTTTCCTTTTCCTTTCTTTCCTGGACAGAGGGGAAAAAAAGACACGGGATCAATGTTTAAGTCGGCATATCCGATTGGTAAGTTACAGCACAAACAGAAACACAGTGATTACTATGTGCATTAACAACGTGAAGCTTTAATAGAAGAGCTTTTGGTCACTGTACATGCAGGTGTAAATCTCTGACTGGTGCTGTATGGGGAGTAAAGCGCACTTCTGATCATTTTTAGACAATCGTGTGCATCTTCAGTATGTACTGTGTGTAGATGCAGGAAACATGAGAAAAATACATCCTCTACCTTTCTGATTAATTTTGAGAAATCGTCAAAATGGACAACATTTTAAGCCTATTTCATTAGGGAACTATACAAGAATAGAGAAATGATGGGGAATGAAATACATGGGTTTTTTTTTTCTTCATATGAACAGATCCATTGTAAATGGATATAAGAAGGGATTATTTTGTTAATCACCCATTTCCAGTCCCTCACGTTTGATTAGCAAGGACAATAAACTTCCACAAAGGGACATTTGGGGGCGGATCATCCAGGCTACAGACACTGGAAAAGGAGTGAACCAGAAGAAAAACCAGCAGGCCAGAATGCAGGAGCTGAACTGTGTTTCATCTGTACATTTGCGAGACCTCTATGTTTTATGTAAACTTGTTTTATAAACAGGAATAAACAGGTCAGCGCTGAAGTACTCATTCAACCGTGTTATTATTACCATAGAACACAGAGGCTGTTAAATCATACTCCTGTGTAACAAAAGTAAAGTACAATTGTTGATATAGTGAAGGCTGGATATGGACACAACAGAGTCTTCTAAGAGGCAACGAACGCTTGGTTAAATCACCTTCCGCTTGTGTTACTGCACTCAGTTTTTTTGGTTAAAATTCTACCACCTTGGCAAATCTTAATTTTGGCAATTTCATCCCAGATCTCCTTTCAGAAAGGCTCGAGATCTGTTAAAGTGTGGAGGATCTTCTGCACTTAGGTCTTTTCAGCTCTTATATCAGTTTCAGATAGAATTGAGTTTTGGACTCTGACTGGCACATTCCAAAAATAAACATTCAACTACTTCTCTTAAAGACGTCCGAATGGTTTGTGCATTTGCTCAGCTGTGTAACAGAGGCCTGCAGTTTTTAATAGCTGGGTATCTGGAACAATCCATAATTAACTGAAGTGTCAGTCCCAGCTGAAGAGAAGCAGCCCTAACAATACGCTGCCACAAGCGTGCTTACCCCTGAGTATGGGCTGCTTTGGATAATAAGATGTCCTTTTTTTTTTTGCCAAAAAAAAAATCTTTCTGCAAAATATATGTTTGTTTTATTTATTCATTTTTTTTTTTTGCAAAAGATATCTTTTAGAATTAATGCCAACATTTTGTCCCTTGGCCTCAAACCTTAATCATTTTTTCATATGAATGGGTTTATATCTCACCACCCTACCCCCATAACCTAGATATGTGAACATGAGAAATTGTTGGCATATGGAGGGAGTGACTAGTTTTTATTTGATATTTTACCTTTTGTCAAATCTTATAGGGAGCAAATCTATGTGATATGTTTTTACAATATGATCGTATGCTTATCATATAAGCAAAGAAATATCACGGATACACATGATCATGTTTTTCTAAGGTTGTTTTCAGTTGTTTTTATGACAAAAAAAATATAATAATAATATGCACATTTTAAGAATTCCCATATTATGGTAGTGGTAAAATGTATACCTTATATAAGTGATGATAACTTTCATTCTACTGTTCATATCCGAAAACCCAAATGCACCTAGTTAACACACACCGGCAAGTCTTCCATATAATCACCCTGGGTTTTTTTTTTGTTTTGTTTTGTTCATCATTATTGACCTATGCTGTGTTGCCGGCACGGATCTGTGCCTCTTGAGTTTTAATTAATCTAAATCACTTTCCTGATGAGAGGAGGAATAATTACTTTTGAAGGAGATAACGCTGGGTAATTCTCTGTCATACCCCATTATAAAAGGGTGTGCACAAGGTTATTTTTCCCTCTGTTGAATGACTATCGTAATCATAATCATAAAAACCTGCAGTTTTTAATAGGGGATTTGTACTACTGCATATTATAAAACATAATACTTCACAGACCAATGTAAGCCAGAGATTTTGCATATTATGTCATGCCTGAACACTAGAAATATTTTTTTTCAGCAGTAAAGCTGGAACAAAATTAGCTGCAGGTCTGTAGAGCAATTCCCTCTTCACTCTCGCTCCTCTGGCTTCAGCATCCTACTCAAACACCCACTAAAGGCCTTGAGATCTCACCAAGACAAGAGCTTACAATGCTTGTGCATAAAGCCTTCACCGTAGTCCAAACACACACGAACAGACTGAATGACATCTGGCCTCTGCACTTGCGTCTTTTTTTTTTCGTGCTTTTTTTTTCTACATATGCTGAACACTGCTCCACACTACTCTGCAATAATAGTAATAATAATGGTAGTAACAGTAGTAGTGAGAGAGAGTTAATGTTATTGTTATTATTATTATTATTAGTAGTAGTAATAGTTCATTTTACCTTTGGACTTGGCTTTGTTCTTGGTTGAGCAGACTTTGGAGGCTGAAATCGTGGGCTGACACTCACCATCATAGAGAGGCTTCACAAGAGTGCCAGTGCGAATCTTCAGACCTGTACCCAGGTCACACTCACCCCAATTCCCAAACTTGTACTTGCAGTCGGCTGAACATAAAAGAGACACACATGCAAAGTAGCTTGTGTGAGTGTGTCACATGACAGAATAAAGAACGCATGCAGGATACTGGATACTTTTTGAATGTAGTGTAAATAAGACAGAGTGTGTTTGAAGCCTCACCACCAAAAGCCTTCTTCCAGTTGCAGGGCACTTTACACTTCATCTTCTTGGTCTGATCGTTGCAGACCCCGTCCCTCTGACCAACTCCACAGTCGCCATTATTAGCTACACAGTTCCCAAAACGCCAGTCTGCGCAGTCAGAGGCCCCTTTCGATCCTTTACTTTTGTCTAACAGAGCACACGGGAATATGGAATATTGTTAAAACTTGCTTGAATTGTGTTTTTCATGCACACGACACACACACACTAACACACACACAGGAGGTGTAAGTAAGCAGGTGTTTTGCATAATTCAGAAGCTTAACCTGATCAAATTTGATAATTTCTAAGAAAATTTTATTTCAAAATTAAAAATTTTATTTGAGAATTTGGTGATAAACTAAATGTGAATATTATTCAATTCAATTCCATTTTAATTGTACAGCACTTTTTACCGTTGTCATTGTCGCACAGCAGCTTTACACAGTCAAGAGAAAATTATGGAAGTTTGTGTATGAAATGTGAATGTGTATGAATCAAAATGACCGTCCCTGATGAGTAAGCTGAGGCCTATTACATTATTCTATAAAGAATTACCTTTCTTGTTTTTTCCAGCCTCTGTAGTGACAATCATCAAGGCCACTAGAAGCAGAAAGATGGTAGAAAACAGGCCACGCATCCTAAAAGATCCAAGCACACAAACGTTATTATATTATTTTACAAGTGGAGTAATTAATTAATTTGTTTAAAATCTGCCATTGTTAAATCATTAGGCAAGTAAGCAATTTCCCCCCAATTGCACTGTGTTGCTATTTTTATCCGTATAAATGAACATGTCTACCAGGATCCATAAGAGTTAATGAGCAGACAGTTGTGTAACCATTCAGTGTGACGTAACGGCTTGTTTAATTTGTAATATGTAATTTTCTTTGTCATTTCTTCAATAACATTTTTTTTCCTCTTGCACATCTTTGTGTTTAACAGATATACGGTATATACACATTATATATATATACTGTATATATCGTTATGTAATGTACAGCACAGCAAAAGGTTTGCTAATTATTGTTCAGTGTTTTCGACTGTAGAAACTCCAACTGTTGTTGGTTAAAATGTAACTTTGTGAGAACCAATTAATACAGCTATAGTTAATGTAGTGCTTATAAAGTAATAACAATATATACAGTAATCAATAAATTATTATAAGTTTACCTATTAAGTAAAGAAAATGACATGCCATGTTTGCTTAATTGTTTATTAAAATGTACATGCCACATGCTAGTAGAGTAGTGTACGGTGGCTTTATTACATTTCTGAAGTTGATTCTGAATTAGGATCTTGAGATCATTCAAAATTAATTAGCCTCCTAACATTATGTGTACCTTCACAATCACATGGTGACATGCAATATGTCCTAAACAATGCAGCACAAGCTAACTAATCCGGCTGTATCTTGAATCGACATGTAGTGCACCATGGGTAATAAAACTTTTTATTTCTAACAACGATGTAATACGGGAGGACAAAGCGATTTTTATGAACGACACTAACGACTATTCACTAAAATGCTAAAATGCTTTTCACTAGCTATGCTGAGATAGTTGACATAAAATCTTTAGTTAAAGGCTGTTGGTAGGATAGGGGACCGAAATCAGGGGGATCCAGGTCATAGTGACAGGTGAGCTGACTGACATGCATGAAAAGTTTGAAAATGGTTGCGTTTTAAAATTTCCACCATGAAAAAACAAAAATCATGCAATCAATGCAAATCTTGACATAATCATAGTAAATTGTAAGATGTCCTATGTGCTTTATAATAGTTGTACAGTTTATCATGGATTTTGTATGGATTCATAGGCAAAGGTTTGTCACTCTATGTGATTCAGAAGTACAGCTTAAACTTCCATAGCTACTGCGTATTCAATCTATTGGTAATTAGGGCACTAGATGTCACAAAGTCACGAAACAGCTGCATTAAACATTTTTCACTTTTTTCATGTGAATGTAGGGCATAACACATACGCAAGCAGTGATTTGAGTGTTTTAATTCTGCCCCAGTTAATGGTTAGCTGGGAAATCGAGTACCTCTGCATACCCCTAATGGCTGCGCTATGTCGTAGATGGAGGTGCGTGTGGGATGTGACGTTAGAAATCCTGCAGCCTGGTGGGTTTTTTTCCAACTCCGCTGAAAACTGTGCTTGTGCTCGTCTTATATTTTACCAAAATACTAAATAAATTTAACTTACTGAATAGACACAGTCGTACCTATTTAATAATCTGTGTGTAGTTTGGACTGACTGCTGTTTAAAAATACATGCATTTGTATCCAAGTCAATTCAATTCAATTTTATTTATATAGCGCTTTTAACAACTGACATTGTCGCAAAGCAGCTTTACAGAATCATAAGAATTATTTAAGTGTGTTTGAAATGTTAATGTGTTTGAATCAAGATGAATTACACTTGTTACACTAAGACAAAAATATAAGTGAAAGCCAATTTTCTGTAGGATTTACCATTCAATCGGACATTTAATCTGACATCTTATGACATCTAAGTAGAATTGAATGTAATGTCACTGCAGTGTACGGCATGCACTCTTTTAAAACTGGATTTAAAAAATATAAATGATAACGATTTATATTTGATCGGATGTGCCTAACCCCATCTATTGTCTAAAGGTGATATTAAGTGTGAGTGTGTGAGGAAGAGAAGAGACCCACAGGTTTAACGTTATAAATGGAATAATACTACAGCTCCATTAATCGTCCATTAAAGCACAGGGACCATTTTAACCACATAATATATTTAACACACACCGCTTTGCACTTTGCATTCATTTTATAGACATGCTATTCAGGTAGCACGATGGCTTAGTGGATGAGCGCTTTCCTGAACCTCCAGAGCTGGGGTTTCGAATCTCATCTCTAATCTGAGTGTAGGCACTAAAGGCAGTTAAAATTCATTTGTATTTGTATATCGCTTTACAATGGTCATTGCCATAAAGCTGCTTTAAATAAAAATTTTAATAATGGAAATAAAGTAGAACATGTACAGAAAAAACGTATAGACTAGAACTGTAAATTGTTTGTCCCTAATGAAGCTGATACTGAAAAACACATTATAGTATATGTTTATACAGTACTTTATGGACCCACTTTATGCACCACTGCAGGAAATTTCATGTATGTTCTCCCACACCCACATGACTCCCACAAATGGACAGAGCAACATTACGGTCTGAAAAACTTCACGGCTTCACTCCAGAGATCAACAAGAACAATCCAACATGACGGCTAAATAAAGCCCAAATATATACAGAGAGGCACAAAAACATGTATACACACACTTCAACATGTAAAAATGTACGCCTCTCTTCTGACGTTCACATGATCACATGAATGATGAACTACTGACATCTTTAGAAGAAACAATACTAGACATTGCTGCCACTATTCAATTCGAGTTTTAAAAAAGGGCCATAGTTAACAACTGTTGAAGTGTGTGTACATTTTTTGGGCCTCGGTGTAATGTACTATTATTTCATCCTGCTTTAAATAAACATCTTCCGATGTTTCATAAATGTTTATATAATAGTAGAAACAACGTACTTAAATTCGTCTCATGGATAATCTTATACACTGTATGTTTTTATCATAAACTCAGAAAACACAACAATTATTAAAAAGATAATAAAAAGACCATCTCATATTCTATAATATACCCGAAGCAGAGAACAAACACAGGTAAACAGTTTGGGGCTACACAGTTTTAGTGTGATTAGTGTGATAAGTACTGTAATGTAAATAGCTTTATGTATGATACATTATAAGTTTTCAAATATTGAACTTTAATAGCTACAATGCAACTTTAGATTACATGTTAATTGGTTATCAAAGTGGCGGCACGGTGGTGTAGTGGTTAGCACTGTCCGGGACCTGTCCAGCACCTCCAGGGTTTGGGTTTGATTCCCGTCTCTGTATGCATGGAGTTTGCATGTTCTCCCCGTGCTTGGTGGGTTTCCTCCGGTTTCCTTCCAAAGTCCTGCTAATTGGCTTTCCCAAATTGCCCGTAGTGTGTGTATGTGCCCTGTGATGGATTTGCACCCTGTCCAGGGTGTACCCCGCCTTGTGCCCTAAGCCTCCTGAGAAAGGCTCCAGGTCCCCGCGACTCTGAATACAGGATAAAGCGGTATAGATTATGATTGAGTGGTTATCAAAGTCCTCTGTCTCAAAATATCAACTAAATTAAAGCCTAAATAGTTTCTAAATTCAGAATGCTGACCATGCATGGTCAATTGTATAATCTGATTTGTTATTGCTGATTTAGCAATAACTGACTAGCTATTCATCCCACATGCAGTTGTGAGGCGAGTCTGTGTGCATGGAGTTTGCATGTTCTCCACGTGCTTGGTGGGTTTCTTCTGGGTTCTCCGGTTTCTTCCGACAGTCCAAAGACTTGCAGATTAGGCTAACTGGCGTTCTCAAATATCCCCTAATGTGTGAATACTGACCTACCATGGTCATAAAATGGGAATAACTACAATGGTAATCACCACTGGACTTCACGCCCCATCACACACACACACACACATATCTATATATATATCTATATATATATATATATATATATATATATATAAAAATACAGCACTCCTGGCTGCTTCTTGATTGCTCTTTAAACTAAACATCAGTAAAACACATTTTATTTTCTTCTTTAGTAAAAATGTTCCACATCTTTTATTTGGAACGATGCCTGTTCTTCATTGGACCATTGTAGGGAGTTTCATTTGTGTCACGCTCCTCCACGCTTCTTCTTGTTACACACCACTAGCAGCTCCGAGGTCAGCCTTAGTGATGTAAATTGGATGCAGAAAAATGGCTTTGGCGCCATTAATGAAATAGACGACATATGAAAATATCTATCAAGAGACATGTTTTTATGTCTGTCTATGTTTTTACAGCTCTAAAAAACACACACTGCTACCATCTTTCCTCAGTTAAAATGTGTGTAGGTGACACATTAATAAACTGCAGCTTTACTTTACGGACCAAGTTGTTTGTTACTGCAGCTGCATTCGTTTTATTAGCTGCCAGTCTTTGAGGAACACTCACTGAGTGTGTTTCAGTCTGATTAAAAACACACCCACATAGAGCTGTTGTTCAGAAACTGCATGGCTCCTACAGCTGAGTACACTCTTTATCGCTGGCTTGCATCTCCATGACGATAGCAAAAGCATGGGATTGCAAACAGTAGGAGAGAATAGATCCACCACCATGGGACATCACTACACCAGGACAAAGCACGCACACACACACACACACACACACACACACACACACACACACATACACATACACATACACATGGTCTTGTGTGCAAACGTTTGGGGTATTTATGGATTTTAACTTTAATATCAGACTGTTTTAACCAATCCGTGCCATGAGCATTAGTCTGTCTGTAAGGCGTTGCTCAGTAAATACTAATATACATATTTATATTCATACACAACATATTTCTTGAATTCTAAAGATCTTACAACAATCAAGTTTTGGTCGAAGTGATTTTATAATCCACTCTGAATTTGTTATATATTTAACATAAGAAATAAAACGGTTCACTCAAATCTTTGACTTGTACCATATGTAATTATGGCAGTGTTAATCAGACACAGGAGATTTTCCTGGCAAGCTCTGGCCAGTCGTTCAGCAGGACTCAGTAACACTTCATTATTTTAAGAGTCCATTTTATTAACCAGTTAACCAATCCAAAGGTTATATGGACAGTGTTCTTGGTGTCTCTATGCTCAGCCAACAGGACACTCAACTGTCCCACGCTGTCCTTTAAATTTCCATTCAGTGTCTTACTCCAGTCTTCACCTGAGCCTCTCGTCATATGGGGCCAAACTTTTATGGCTAGCCATAACTATGGGCAATAAAACCTGCTCTCGGTCTCTCTCACTCTCTCTCTCTGCCTGGTCGAAGGCAAATACTTAGACTTCATCCTCCATAAATCTAGCCTACTGACCCACTAAATCCATCTGTTCTTTCTATAAATTCTAATTAGGTGTCACTTGCCCACTTGCCTGCCAGAGCCTGACTAAAGCCGTCACCCCTCTTTTCCTGGGCCCCAAAATTCAGTTGGCTCTCGAAATTGTCCATTTTCCCTTTTCTTTCCCAAACCTTTCCCCCTTCTCTTTTCTCCACCACTTTCTTTTTCTGCCAAGAAATGCAACCCACCGGTACCCTGAGTAAAACTTCACTGTGTGCGTGTACGTGTGTGTGTGTGTGTGTGTGTGTGTTTGTGCTTGTGTCTCCAGGCTATAATATGCAATGGAAAATGATCAACGTGGCTGTTCTGACCCTTTGTGTCCCACATACAATTATGGACAGCATAATGTGGAGATTATCACACAGGTGCGCGCACACACACACACACACACACACACACATACACACACACATACACACACACATACACACACACATACACACACACATACACACACACATACACACACACACACACACACACACCTTGTCTTCTGAAATTGTAACTTTAATGTATGCATGTGTGTGTGTGTGTGCGTGTGTGTGTGTGTGTGTGTGCAGTGTTTCCTGCATGACAAGTTGGAATTAAACTAATTTCCATACCAGAGGGGGAAAAAAAACACAAAGATGTGACCCAATTCGCTGGTTCTGGCAGGGTTGTGCTCTCATCAGGAGGCCTTTGGCTGTAAAAAGCTTCATTCAGACATGTAAAAAGCCGTCCCACTGCCAACACATCTTAGATCCATTACTGTTGTGCCCTAACATCACACTTAAGTAAAAACTGCTTTCGCGAATTTGTAAGAGGCCAATCTGAATACCAAAAGCATTACCGGTCGGTTTTCTACAAGAGCGCAGATCAAAGATCAATACAGAACCTCTGAGCCATAAAATATTTTAACTACAGACACACAGACGGGCACAGACACACACAAAACACACACACACACACACGCACATGCAGGAGGACTAAAGAGAGAGAGAGAGAGAGAGAGAGAGAGAACTGAAGAGGCACAAGTCCAGACAGTGAGGAACATGCAACGTAGATAAAACCAGCTGCCGCGGTAAACACAACAGCACATTCTCCAGGAGGCTGTTATTACACTACCTGTGATTAAGCCTCAGAAACACTGCATGTCCTGTGTAGACATGCAAAAACAAATGCACACATTCTCTCTCTGTCTCTCACTCTCTCTTCATCAAATGAGAATGGAACTGTGACCTATAAACAAACACATACTCACACACACACACACATAGACAGGCACACACACACAGTGGGAACAAAGATCCATGTACAGCCCTCCTCAGGTCACTACCCTGATTATTCAAAAGAAAGCTTGAGTGCTTTAAAGTCATCAGAGCAGAAGTCTTGCTACATGACTTCCATGCTAAAGCATTCAGACCCTGTGGCTTTGCACTTCTTCTGTTAAAAAACGTTCACATGAAGTTGAACTATGTATTGTGGTCTCAGCTTCACACAATTATACTCCCTCCCGTCTTCTCATGCAAAATATGGACAAATATATTAACAGAAATATAAGGTAGAAATAAAGCAAGTGCAGTTACACGGTGTAAAGACATAATCTGTAGAAGGCAATAAAGCCACAAGAATAGAATATGTTTGCCAGGATGATAGCACTTTATCACATGATTTTAAAATCTTTTACAGCCTTGGCCCTCTTTTCAGATTAACAGGGGGGAAAAAACCCAGACACTTAATTGTTGTCTCAAACAGACCCACTGCTTTTACTCCAATAGAAGGCGGATTAACAAAATATGTCTCGTCTTCTTCAGTTCCAGTGTAGGCTCGAAATATTTTGTATTTTCAGTTTAATTAAACTTTTCACTTTTATTACAAGTTTAAGCAGTTAAGCGTGTTTAATTTAAATAGTCAACAAACTATAGTAACTCGTTATCTATAATTATTATTCTGCTCTTTATAAAAGTTATTAAAAATACATGAAAAAGTAAAAGTGCAAACCCCATGTCTGTACAACACACACTTTTGCAGCCTCGTCGACTTCACTAGGATGTTCGTTCTTTCGAATGTTGAATGCACACTACATCATTTGTAATCAGTTTTTGCTTTTTATGCACATGTCTGCTATTCACATGCAAAGAGTTTATGGAAAAAATTCCCACAGTTTCTCAGTTCTCATCCCCCCCTTTACCACACAACCAAAAGGACTTGGTTGAAAAAAAAATTGAATGTTATGTCTAGCATGAAATGTGATTGTAATCCCTTGAATGAGAACTGAGGCAGTGGAAGGGAGGAAACAGGCGAGGGAAGCGAGCACACAAACACCGGCTGGGTGAAAAGGTCTAAAATGGGGCACGACAGAGAAGAAAAGAAGTAGAGCATTTCTCTCTCTCTCCAGCCTGACCCTTTTGACTCAGCTCGCCTTAATCAGCCCATTCAAGTCAAGAGGGGTTGAACACAGCCAAGGGCAGTAAAAGCACACAAACTGCCTCTCCCAACCTCCTCACCAACTCCTTTTACTCACTCACTCACTCTTGTACCTTTTGTTAGCGGTGATGTTTGTGAAGTAGTCTATTGCTTTATTGAGTTTGCTTATCAAGGCACACCAGATCTACTTTACAGAAATACATCCTGGGTTTAAAAAGTGTTGCAAACTTTTAACTTTGTAGCAGACTACAAAGGCGTGGTTAATGTAAACTACAACCCCAACTTTTTTTGTGCTCAGTTTTTTTGTACACATCCAAAGGGAGAAATGCAACCAAAGTATTTTTTTTGTAACAGACTACAAAGGAAATGTTAATGTAGACTACAAATGTAAATTTTCTTTTTTGTGCCCAGTCTAGACTACACATCCAAAGGCAGAAATGTAACCAAACTTTTTGTTTTGTATTCAGACTTCAAAGGCCAGTTAATGTAAACTACAACTGTAACTTTTTTCTGCCCAGCCTAGACTACACATTCAGATTTTTTGTTTAGTTTTAGTTTTGTAACAGACTACAAAGGCAGGATTAATATAAACTACAACTGCACATCTTCTGCAAGCAACATTTTGTGCCTGGACTACACATTCTAAGGGAAAGAATGTCAAAATAAGAAGAATCACTTGATTTATTTCATTTGACTTTATCATCTGCACTTCAGCATTCATAATGAAAAGAGAGAGGGAAAAAAAAATCCCAACCCCTTCGCCTCTGCGCTTCTCCCCAGGTGTTAAAAGTGAACTTCATGAACTTACTCGGTCGCTCTGTTACGAGTTCCGCACACAGAAACAGAAGTTAGGAAACGTGTGTCTGCGAGTTCGTCTCCAGCATCCGCTCTCAGCCCCGCTCCGTGTGTGTGTGTGTGTGAGAGTGTGTGTTGTGTGTGTTTGAGTGTGTCGCGCTTTGTTTCTGTCCCAGTAAGAGCGAGTCTGCTCAGGCCCCCTGTCTCAACCGGGTTTAAATTAAACACCCCTATGACGCCCCCTCGTCACGTGACCAGCATTCCTCCGGCTGGGGTAAGAAAGCGCGGCAGTCTCGTGCGCGCCACAAACTCATCATGACTGGATTTAAAAAAAAAAAAAAACTCAATGTCTAATTATTTTTTTTCCCTCGTTCTTTTTCTATGTATATACAGTACTAGTACAAGTCCTTTGACCTGTGTGTGGGTTTACCAGAGTTACAGCCCAAAGACGAGAGAAGAGAGGGCGGAGGTTATATAAACATCTATCCTAAGACTAGCCTACACGTTCCTCAACTGAGTGGGACGTGTGTGTGTGTGTGTGTGTGTGTGACACTGTGTGTGACTTACCCCTGACTATAGCCTAAAAGAGTATGAGTGACCATAAATGTTTTGTCTGTACATCAGTCAGAACTCGGTCAGTTTTTTTTTCACAGCATCACACAAAATTGGCTAAACAGAATTTAATGAAACTTTGTCAGTACTTTAGTTTTTTTGCCTGAAGTTAAACCTGCGCCAAATCAAAATGTCAAGTAGACGTACATTTAGAAGCAGCCACAGACATAGATTATGTCACACTTTTTCCTGAAAATTTTTTTTTTAGCACTTTTTCCCTTGAGGTGGGCGTGGATATATGCATCGTTCCACAGAGCCAATGAACATGATAGTTTACGCGTATAAGTCAGGGTATGCTGAAGACACAGAAACGACGGTAGTGCACCTACAAACCGCCAAAATCCTCAAGAAACAGAAATGAACCCGCAATCTGCATGGAAAAGTTGTTAGGAAAGAAGACTATGAAAACTGAACCCTCAAAGATGGATGGA
Organism: Clarias fuscus; assembly: GCA_030347435.1. Taxonomy (NCBI): domain Eukaryota; kingdom Metazoa; phylum Chordata; class Actinopteri; order Siluriformes; family Clariidae; genus Clarias; species Clarias fuscus. Next base: position 8,825,720 of record CM059228.1, read on the forward strand.
CAAATCAGTGTATGTTTATTCTTCCTGCGGGAAGTTTAAAACCAGTTTGTTTCATATGTTCAAAAACCGCAATAAATTTGAATGAGATAGGACCTATGAGATAGGTCGTTATAGCCAACATGTTGACCAGTGATCCTATCATGGTCATAAAAATGGGAATTAATACAATGGTATTCACCACTGGCCTCCACAGTCCCTAGGTACACTACGGAGGTTCCTAGATGGATGGATGGAAATGTACATAAGAATATTTAAAACATTTCTTTTTCCTTTCATTCTCAAAATAAACTTTCATCCACGTGGAAATGCAAAACACATTTTTTTAAGTGCTTGAAGATCCAATCAGTAAAGCGAATATCATGCAAGAGTATTTAAAAAAGCAAAAGGAATGGTCTATGTTGTCATAATAAAATTTAAGGTGTGTTGATTGATTCACAATGTAAACATCTGTACATTCAAGTAACGTTCAAGAAATTCTACCTTAAAAGTTGCCTTTCAGCAGCACAGAACATGTACAGTAGCTGTGGTGCAATTAACATTAACTAATAAAATAGAGAGGCAGAGACACATTATGTATTTTTTGGAACAGCTGAAAAAACTAAAAGCAGGGAAAAATTGTTCCGGTGATCCAGGCCTATGATAACGAGCATTTGCACGTTATTGCAGGCCTGGATCACCAAAACTGTGCCGACGTGCACGTGCACACATTCCGGTACTTTGCCAATTGCACTATATCTCTGATCTTCACTCTGGAAGGAGTTTTCCAAAAGGCCAGTTTTCAGTGACCTAAAATGGAGATTGTACATACGTGGATGAAAGGCATAAAAAATCCCCCATTTTAAACAGACCTGTGTGCATGTTTATACGTACAGTATATGTGGACAAGTCTTTAAAGAGACATATTACATAGTGTAAATTTGACTGATGGCTGTGGTGTGCATACTTTTTTTTCCCCAATAATAATAATTGTGTGTAATATTTTCTAACTGTAACTCTAATTAATTTTTTTAACTCTTAATGTAACTAATTTTTTTAGCAGTGTTACATATTTCACATAGAATGTAGAAAAACTACATAAAATATAATAATTTTACCTATGTAATTACAATGTAAAACACTACAAAGAAAATCAGTGCACAGATAAAAAAAATTAATAAAATAAATATTTATTCATTTTGCGGAAAGAAAGGGGGGAAAGTGCCTGGCATGTATCTGCATGAATGGCATCACATGCATCCTCCATTACTTAGAGTATTACCACTTTCATACACTTTCCCCCACCATGGTGAAAAGACTTCCTTTATTGGGTAAAGACAAATACAGATACAGTTCCAAGTACAGTGAAACAAAATGTGGTAATGAACTTTATGTCCCCATGCTGACAAATAGCAGTACACATGGTGAAGTTTCCAACACACTGCTCAGTGGCATTGACAAGATAACAGATAACAAACCCTGCCTCATCAATGAATATATATTCATAGGAATCTGCACTGGCATTCAAGTTCAAGCACTATCTGAAAAAGGAAGAGTGACCATAACAGACAAGAGGACTACATACGGGAACATTGTGCCACATGAGTTTACAGAGTAGAGGATGCTCTACTCACATGCACATATTGGTATTGTTGTTCCTTCACTTGGTCAGAGTTGTGCTCAAATGGAACACAAATTACTGGTTTCATCCTCAGCAGGTGTTGGTTCAAGACAGTGATTGTGGACAAGCTGACCTGGTCAATGTTTGTAAAAAGGGACATGGTCTTCCAGGATTCTGTCTTTGATTTCCCTCAGGGTGTTGACATGATTTTCCAAAACCATGTGGAATATGGTGGTCCATTGCTTGTCTGCTTGCAGCCTCTGCCACTTCTTCCTGGCCATCTTACTTTTCTGTGAAAAATATATTCAATTCAATTCAGTTTAATTTATATAGCTCTTTTAACAATTGTCATTGTCGCAAAGCAGCTTTAGGCAATCAAAACAAAATTATAGAAACTTGTATGAAATGTGAAAAATGTGAATGAATTAAAATAAATGGATAGATATACACACTTTCATTCGATATAGTATGAATTGTAAAGTGCTTTTAACAATGGACATTGTCGCAAAGCAACTTTACAAGAATACAAATTATGGATATAAATTAGAAAAAATGTAAAATATAAAACCAAAATGAAAAAAAATATATATATATATATATTTTTTTTTTCATTTTGGTTTTATATTTTACATTTTTTCTAATTTATATATATATATATATATATATATCAGGATGCATCTGTCTATGTGTGATGAGAACTTAAACTGGAAGGAATGCCAGGAAGAAACACAGACATGAGGTCTCCCTGGAAAGTAAGGCAACACGTTACAGCATCTAAACATACCAATTCACCATAAATCTCTAAGCCCATGAATCCCATGAATCCCCCCAGATCTGCACCTTTACTTGAGAACGTACCTATTCATCAAAGGGTACTTTAAGTAAATAGGTTTTCAGCCATGAGACTACAGTATGTCTGAGTTCCACATAGTAATTAGAAGGCTATTCCATAAATTTGAGGCTTTGTAAGAACTCTGTCCTCCGCAGTATGTCTCATTATACAAGGCACCAACAAGCAGCTTGAACCTTTTGATCAAAGTAGACACGGCAGATAATAAAAGACAGGCAGGTCACTCAGTAATGTGGCACAATACCATTAGGTGCTTTAAAGGTCAATAATAGTTTGTTCTTTTAGTCATTCGTCCTTCATGTTTCATGGCAGTTGTCACCCAATAGGTCAATAATAGTATTTTAAAATCAATGTGGCTGCCACATTCTAGACTAATTAGAGCTTGTTCATGCACCTAGTAAAACATCCCGACAGTAAGGCATTAGGTACTGCCTAGAAGTAACAAAAGCTAGGAAACTAGTTTCTATCTACATTTCTTATCTTTGCAATATTTCTAAGACGAAATATCTAAGGTTATTTAATGTTAATAATAATGAAATTCCTAGTGTGTATGCACATACTGTACTTGTTCTCTTCTAGGATCTTGGAGATAAAAGGGAGGGTTGATATTGGTATATATTTGGACAGCTGACAGGGGTCAAGGTCAGGTTTCGTACTTACTGTAGGGTTTGAATAACTGACACAGACCATACATGGTACTCAAACATTATATAACATTTGTAAAAATGTATGTTAAAATGAAGGAAAAAATAAAATAAAGTCACTATAGCAAATACAATGTGTTGAAAAAACATTGAAATTATTGAAGACAGATAAGGCTGATCCTGTGTACAGATGGAATGATCACATGACAAGGTGCCAAAAAAATATGTTGGAAACCCAAGTAAACAAGTAAAATTTTTTATTGCCAAAAGCTTGCGTCTTTTTTTGCAAGTTGGCTCTGTGTCTGCCGTGATGGTTGTTTTGAGGAAAATTATAATGAGGTCTCAGGTCACATGATCTCAGTGCCTTGGAAGGGAGGTTGGACCTAATTAGCATATAAAAAGTACAGGCTGCACAAAACAATTTTCAAATTGAAAATTTGAAATTCTGATGAATATTTAAAAGTACATGATCAGTGCTGAGTGAAGAATTGAGCATTTTAAAAGGGGTTCCTTATTTCTGGTATTATTTGATTAAATGTTTGCCTTTAAACTTGTTTAAGAGAAGAAATACATCTAGCAGCATTAAGAACTTTTCTACAGCTCAGGATGCTATGCTTCCATACTGTTTGAAATGCTACCAACGTATTTTGACTCCAGTTATGTTCTAGTTTTCGAATGGTCTGTTTTAAGTTGCATGTGTGATCTATATACCAGGGTGTTACTTTTTTCTCTCAAATTAATTTTCACATTTAGTCACCTGATTAAGTTTCGTGGATGAGACAGTAATCCAATCGTGGTTGCTTCTGGGAGATTACTGATAAAGCTCTGTGCAGTAGTTGCCGCTACATACTCATTCGGTTTAATCCACATTTTTGTTAAACTCGTTACCTTAAACTACAGAGCCATAATATAGTTTCATTAACAGTAAGTGCTTTAGATGTAAGAGATCTGATATTTAACAGCCCTATTTTTGGACCAGAGGTTGTACATTCAATGAGGCCTGATTTTATATACGTAGATTAGATTACTTTCTGAATATTTCTATGTTTTTGTTTTGTTTGGGGAATCTTGATACGATGGAACCAGCAGACGATCAGGTTAGCATGTTTGTCTGCTCCCTGGCCTGGCGTCTAGGTAGGAACTTTACAGGATGCACATTTTACCTAGAACTTTACAGGATGCACATTTTACCTAGAAATGTAAGACAAAACATTACTCTATGTGAGCAGTGTAGGTATCTATAGAAACCATGGAGTTATAAACACTTCATACTGTAATTACTGTAGAGATTATTTGCTGCTCCATCTTCTCGCCCAACACCTGTATAAATCTACTGAGGCCTCTTTTATACTCTGACATATGACTGAAGCATTCTTTCAGTTTATTCTTTTAGTTTGCGCAGGTGCAACATGACTGAGACTAATTGGTAATCAGACTGTTGCATTTTGAAGGCCAGTGTTTCTAAGTGAATACAGTGTGCTAAATGATGCGATTTGTGTCCAGAGATTTGCAGCACTGTGATTTAGAATGACATTTGAGTGAGACCAATGCAATTGTGCATAGAGTTTAGCAGTCGGGATTCATGCTGTTGACACATGAGCTTCAAGTGTGTAGAAGCATAGTTAAATAGTTACGCATGTGCATAGTTATATTTGATGTGTGTATAAAACAGGAAAACTGTAATAAAAAATTATAAGTAATACGTTTTATGATGATTTTTACCTAATAATCAGCTTATCAGAATTTCTCCTTTATTCCCACAGGTTTTAATACCACGTTTATACTCGATAGGCTCTTGTAAGTATATAACAATCATTTATTAGACATCATCTTAAATAATACAACAATCTACAAAACAGAACAATCTTTGCAAGGAAAAGCAAGAACAACACTGTTCTGATTTCTGAAAAGTTAGATACTGAAACGTTTCAACCATATTTTTTTTTACACTGCATTCTCTCTGAATTACTTTACATTTACTAATAATACTACATACAGTATATTATAATTGTAAATTTGAATGTGCAGAACCCGACCAATGTGGTTCTACTCTTGTGAATCTGAAAACTCCTTGCAGGTGTGTTTAGGATGAAAGCTCATGCTTTTAGTTCACTGTGTTCCAGTGATTTGTTAAAATTAGAGGCAGATGTAGTGCTTCCTCTAGAATGTAGCTTTAATTATATCCATCTGTCAGAGGAACAAGAAACATAAAAGTAGTAATAAGTACATACAGTTGCAGTAGCCTGTAGTATACAGTATACATCGCGCTGCTTGTTTATGGAATTATCAAATCGGTATGATTCGCGTTCATGCAGTGCGCTGCTGCCACATGACCGGAAGACTCGACACTGGCATATTGTGTATACAGGTGCTTCTAATAAAGTGGACATTGAGTGGACATTTTTGTGGTACTTTTCACCGCAAGTATTTTGACACAGGAAAGTATTCAGGGCAGAGGGTGCTGTTAGCTGTTTTCTTTGGTTTCATAGGACGTAGTAATTAAATACATGAGGAGGAACAAAGCTGGAGATTTAAAAAAAGAAAAAAGTGTTTATAGCTGCTATAAAATAAGTAATAACAGTAAATGACTTGTTTTGGGGATGTTCCACGGAATTAGATACTTTTATAAACAGGCTAGTGTTAGAAATAGATTTTTTTTTTTTTTTTTTTTAATGGTTAAAGCTAAAAAATAAGCTGATCAGCTTTAATGGAATCAGTGATATTATTAGATCAGGTTACATATCTGCCTACAACAAAAATGAACCCTTTAATCTTTTTAAACTGTATTTAGTTTAGTGTGACATTACATATATGGTAGTGGTTTCCACTGGATTGGTGGCTAAATACTAAGAAATTGTATAAAATATACAGTACCTAGTTGAGGGCTGGATTTTGAATCTCCTGTCATTTTATCTTATTACAATCAATAGGAAGAGAGCTGGGGGAAAAAAATATGTTTACGCCTTGTCTATGCTAAATTGTACTTCACTATTCACTCACTATTCAGTAATCAGAGAGTGAATCATGGATGAGAAATCAAAAAAGTTAGACTGGATAAAATGTTTTGTCTTAAAAAGAGTCCAAATGAAAGAGTGAATGTTTAAAGAGTGAATGTTAAAATTCACTTATACCACTTCAGTGCTGTTATTTCAATAGTTTGAAAATATGAACTAATCCCAGGAAATATACTCAGTTTAGCTTTTCTAATTAATATCTGTTGGTGCAGGTGTGTGTGTTTACATTGAGCAAGTAGCTTATTTTAAAGTAGATTATTAAATCTGGCACATAACTGTTTTACACACAACTGTTCGCACATCACTTTTACTCAACATTCTGATTTCACTTATGGTGCAGGTTAAACTTCAGGCAGATATCCAAGTATTGCAAAAGATGAATTTTATTCTAATTTTAATTAACTCATATTCTCCAGCATGCTCAGTAAAACCCAACAGCTGTTTTATTTACAGTACTGTGCAAAAGTCTTGGGAACATCCAAACAAAAGCCATATGCAGTGATGCTTTGGAAAATATTTCTACATTAAAAGAAACTTCAATAAAAAGCACTAAGTACATATAAATACATACATAAACAATAAACGGTCAATATTTGGTGTGGAAACTCTTTGCTTGAACATAAGCAGTAGTGTTCGATACAGATGTGTGCAGTATTCTAAGTAAAACAGCTGTTAGGTTTTACTGAGCATGCTGGAGTTCTTTTGGTAACTTCGTCACACTCGCTCCTTTCTATTTTCATGCAAAACCCAGGAGTCGACATTATTGATTTTTTTCCCATCTGAAAACTGCTCTGTCATGTAACATGTCGCTTTCTTTACAGGCATGCAAATATTCTTCTGTAATGTTATTTTTTCATTAATTTTAGTGTATCTTTGTAGGGAACATAATAATGCAGACATAATAAACTTGTATAACAAAATTTGTACTACAGATAATATGACGTCTAAGACTTTTGCACAGTTCTGTATATTATATATAGAATGCATTTCCTTTAGGCAGGAACATCGATTCAATTAAAAGATCTCTCTAAGCAATTCAAAGCAATTTAACGTGCTGTTCTTGGAATTATTTATCGCTCTGGGAACAAGCTGTTATTCTTGGAAAAGGTGAAGCAACAAAGGGCACACATCTGTGTGACAGACCCCCCACTCCAAAGGGAGGAAAAACAGAGGGGGAAAAGAGGACTGCAATGCAATGGAGGGGGAGAAAGAAAGGGGATGCAGAGAAACAGTGGCTTGGAGGTTGCAAGGTTAATATCCGCTCTTTATAGCCTGCTGAAGAGGAAAGACTTTTTCCGAGTTTTCCACAGTTGAACCTCTGTTTCACATCACACGGCTGGATAAAACCAGAGCATTCTGGGTTTGGGGGAGGATCAGATGGACTTTAAATAATCACCAGCACACCCACACACACACCCACCCACACACCCCCACACACACTATGACTAAAGGACACACAAAAAGGGCACAGATGACCTCCATGATTTGTATTATTCTCTTTATTGAAGACCTAAATTCAAGTGTAACAAAGCAGGTACATGTCATTCTGCCAATAAACAAAACTTCAGTGACTACATAAAACAATCTTTCAGCATGAACCATTATATCATGTAATGAAATGGCTGTATACAAATGACAGGCTCATGTGGAATTAACGATTGGTTTTAGGAAACAATGTAAGCTTTGGGAGAGTCAATAAATAATGCCTAAAAGAATGCCTGAAAATCCAACATTTAAATTAGATCTAGTTAATGCATAAACAATTTTTTTTTTAGATATGTACTTGGCAGCATGTTTTTACATAATGTGAAAATGTAAAAGTAGTTTGAGAAAATGTTTGAGCCTGGTGATAAACGCACATCCTGTTTTTCTCCCCACTTGTTGGTGAAGCCTGCAGGCATGTAGGCAGTGAGTCAGCGGATACCGAGGGTACTAGATAGGTCTATCTTCAAAAAGCTGAGGGGAAGTGGGAGTGTTTAGTTTGCCTTTAGGGAGTGAGCTGTTTTGGACTGGATTACGAGTAGTGACCCTCACCTGCAATGTAATCACTGGAGTAAACATGTACATGCATGCAGTAGACATAACGCTGCATTTTATACAACACTCCTTAGAGAAGTAGAGCACATAATATCAAAAAAATAAAATAAAATAATAATAATAAAAGTTTTACTCTGTAAAGTGAAAAAGAAGTGGGACGTGTGCACACACGGAGCATCTAATCAATGACGAGTGCTCCATAGGTGCGAAACTTAAAGGTCATGAAATGAAAGAACTCCAAAGGGCTAGAAAAAAAAAACAACCTTTTCCTAAAGAAATCTTCTCTTCTCTAGGGCAACAACACTGCAGAGTTTATCCTTCTACCTCATTTAACACATCTCCCACACCTGAGTCAACACATTAGCTAATTACCAAAGCCTTTATGGGCTAAACGTGTGATAGAAATCTGTGCAGATACGTGGTCCTGCAAGACCTGAACACTCCTAATACGCATCACAGAGATGCAGCTGCTGACACAGCTGGAGTTTATACAAAGTTAGACCAGAGAATCATTATTTACAAACTCGATGTACTGTATGTAAACAAATACAAATTCTATGTAGCATGCATATCATAGTAATGTATATACAGTATAACCTGATCAGATTTATTACAGTAGTCTATCGTAAATACTATCAAAATACTATTCTTTATTATTATTATTGGAAGCAGACTATTTACTAAAATGAACAGAGATGAGTGGTGTCTAAATTGCATCTTCTTTATTCTATAATCCATAAGTACAAAACGTAAGATTTCTAATGACCCAACACACACACACACACACACACACACACACACACACACACACACACACACACACACACACACACACGTAAAAGGAAAAGTTTGGTAAGTTCCAACGCAATTGAAATTCTGCACACACGTATACATTTTGGAGCATTTTTAGTAACTCATTAAGAGTCAGCTAAATTCTTCCCATGGTGTTTAAAGTTCTTTCTTCCATCACTTGATTATTTTAAGAATGCTTAAAAAAAAAATTCTTACTTAATAATAGTTATCTTATTTTCTTTTAATTTCAGCAAGCGGTTTGTCGGATGGGCTGAACAAACATGAGACATTCCTATCTAACTAAGAAAAGCACATGAATCCAAATAAGGAGATAACATCAATATATTACTGTACGTTTTAATTAGCTGAGCATTGAAAGAACTGCTGTCTCCAGAAAAAAAGAACGATTTTTTTTGTTTAAAGAAGGCACTGTGTGCAGTCCAGCTTCCCATCTGCTGTTCTGCAGTTTTTATTTTTTTCATTATTATTATTTTAAACTATAGAAGTATAGTCACTATAAAAAAGTCACTACAGTCAGTGCTGACTTCTAGAAACTGTAGACAGATAGAAAACGATCAGCTACAATAAAATTACAGCCCTGCTTTTTTTTTTTTTAAAGTTTTAATTAAAAAAACGAATAATAAAAGTAATGATACGATATAAATAGCAGCCACATGCAACAATTTATCTCGTCTTTAAAAATACTATGTAACATCATTATTTATCCAATGCATTGCTAATATGAAATTTATCCACCCGGACACGCATTTAACTTTGGAATTTAAACAAAACGCTTACATCTTAGAGAGGACCTTTCAGTAATAAATTTCCTAACAAATTACAGAAGAATTCATCATCATGGTGGTGAGATAACAACGGCACATCCAGAAATTCTATTCCTCTTATACCACAGCAATTTGCCTTTTTTATTTCCTACACCAAAGAACACATCATACCTTTATCTATTTATCTGTTTATATTTTTACGTTGTGGAAAATCATTCCCTCAGATCTCAAATGCTTCTGAAGTAAATAAATTGTAACAAAGAGCCGACACTGGAGACTTCTTCCATACATGTTCAGTAAACTTCCCTTCACAGAAAACCATATCCACGACTGCATTTTTAAAATCTGTTTATTAATAAAACTCAGTGATATGGAGCAAACAGTAACGTATTTTGTGTGCATTAATACGTATAAACCTGTGATTTGTCTTGCAGCCAAACTATCGTCAGATCTGCTGCTAGAGAAAAATAATCCAAATCTTTTGACAAATCAAGAGTGCTGTGGTATAATAGAATAAGAATCATTTTGCTTTCTTTTTTAGCCAGCATAAAACTATTGTCAAGCTCTCAGTATCAGTCACATCAAACTGTTCTCAGTTCAGCATCATCAGGTAAAACCAGCACCTTCTACAAACAGGTTAAATGTCAAGCCAATGACAATATTGTACTGGCATGACTTTATAACCTGCCGCATGGATTGTCTACTAGATTGTTGAGATTGAAAATTAAAAATGTGTAACCTGACATTATATACAGTATGCAATTCTTATTAATGCGCAAAAGTCTTGAGCCACCCCACAGTTTTCATATTAAATGAAATTTTACATAATATTGATTACATAAAAAAGAAACACATAACATGCTCCAAAGTGCCTAAAGATGCAATATAGAAAAGTTGGTTGTTTATGTAACAACCTCAGCAGCAGCCTCATTGTCCCTCTTGTCTGTTCCACCAACCACTCAGCATTCAGCATCACCAGTATACTAATCACCAGCCTGGTCATCTGTCATCATCTGCACGTTTCTCACTTGTTCATGCCTTGTAAGATTTTTATGTTTTTTTAAATTTTATATTTATAATTTTTTATGTGGATGATTCATAAGTGGCTTAACAGACAAAAAAAAAAAATCCTCTGAAACTGCCCAGGTACAGGGACTGGACTGAAAATAATTGCAAAAACTTGAGAATGAGGACTTCTGAAAAAGTCTTTCAGGAAGCGTAGAAAAATATTCCTCAAGACTGTATTAAACATGCAAAAAGTTCAAGAGAAATATGAAGAAATGAGGGGCTAAAAACTTTTGCACACTACTGTATGTAATAAATAGGATTGGCACTTATATATTTAAACAGAACAGATTTCAGATCCAAAATCCATTGGCTAATTGTTTGATGCATTCAAGAAATCTCAACTTTTTTTTTGGTCCACCAATGACATTATAAATATTTTCTTATTATTTCTATTGTGAAATAAAGATGACTATTTCTATTTACTTTTTGAAGGTTTTTTTTTGCCTTGTATCCATTGCTGAGAATATAATGTTCTTAGAAAGGTACTCTAAAAATAGCTTACTCAGTTCACAAACTGTATACAGTATATCTCACTGTACCCCTACAATGCTGGGATAAAGAGATAAACGATAAACAGATTTTAAGATGGAACTGTACAGCGGCCACAAGAATGTGCCCTGTTTGCAAATTAAATATTTTAATTAATTAATTATATCTATCTTCAAAAACTAATTTAACTTAAACATTAGACCTATCATAGAAAATAAATAGCATCATGACATGTTGGTGCAGTAAGAGAAAGCATCGATTAGAAGGATGAGATTCTTTCATACAGCGAGACCATCCTGAACAGAGAATTATGAACAAAATCACGTGATCTGCATTCTAAAAAGAATCCAGTATGAAATTTACAGTATTTTATAATACAATAAGTAAACAACTCGGGTGTAAGTGTGATAAATTATATAAACATCTATTTTCTATTAAAAAGGGCATTACAAATAAACTGTAACTTAAGTACAACATTACAATTACAAATCAAGAAACTGATGAATGGAATAAAGAAGGCAATGATAGCTACAGTGCAAAGGTTCCTCAGACAGAAACCTAATTAGATAAACTTACAGTACCAAAAGGTATTAGAAGGAAACCTTTCCAGTAGAGAAGAGAAGAGAAAAAAAATGAAAGAGGCAAAGCGAAGCACAGCTACTACAGGCTCAAAAATATATTCAGTGCAGTGAGAGCTGAAAGGCAGCGGCCCACATCCTAAAAACTTAAACTTTTCAACACTCATCCACTTAGTTTGGGTAAACAAATAAAGTCTATAAAGCTCTGAAATGTCTTGTAAGATCCTGAAGAGCCATAAATTTATTATTCGTCTTAACATTAACACTAGCATTATTCTCAGCTAAACATCAACATTGAAATTCTGAGCCTACAGTATGTGACCAGTGCTGCAGAGATCTCATATCATAGCTTCACAGTCCCATACAGTCTTAAGAAACGTATCAACAACGAGTGTTAATCTGTGTGTTAATCTGAACGCTCGCTCTGTAAAAGTTACACAGCATAGTGACTGCATTAACAAACACGATCCCAGCCCTCTCTATACATTCTGACACACACACACACACTGATAGACGCTGACAAGGCAATGGATGTAAATTTAGTCTAGCAGGTATGCCTGCAGATCTCTTCATAAAGTGTGTACGTGTGTCCTTTAGCTCTAGAGCTGGTTAGGAGTTACGTATTCACCCCCATACAGAGGAGCCTTCCATTACACACTAGACCATTCTTATTGACTTTATCGATTTGGCACAAGTAGTCGTCTCCGGACTCTAAAGAGGGATGGGTGTGTTGGACGTCAGAGGTCAGACTGCTGTCTCCTGGTCCTCACGTTGGATCATCTGGTAGTGTTGTCGGTTTTCCAGATATGCTGCCAGCTCAGCGTCATTAGCTTTCTCTGCTCTGTGCTTCGGTGTGTCACCCTGCAAACGGGGGGGAAAAAAAAAGAAAAGAAAAAACTCTAACTGCAGGGAAACGGCACAACAGAGATCCTTAGATTTAATGTCACAACCTTTCATTCGTGGCTAATCAGTAAACTATTAAAATTGCAGGACTCTCTCTTCACAGCAGACGTTAAATGTTAACCTCAGGTAATGAGCCGCAATTTGCATGTGCTTGTTAAAGTGTGTGTGAAATTGTGTTGTGGATGATTTACAAAAAAGAATGATGTGAAATATAATATGTGCATAGAAGAGTGAGCGGAGGATTAGCAAACCCTTATTATTCTTGAGATTGTTGTATACAAAAGTTAGTTCTGAACAAACAAATTTGTTGGATGAATGGAAATCCATGAGTGCTGATATAGAGTATAACAGCACTGGGATGTTTAACTATATGCATGACTCCACTTCACAGGTGGTCTAATTGAGCAATAACACACAGGAGAGGGGGTGTTCTGTGTTACAGAAGCTGTGCTATATCCAGCAATACAGTGTGATATTGCATTAAAAAAAATTTTTTTTACAATCGTTCCGCAAAAAACATTTATTATAAACAAACTATGATTTGTTTTGCTCCGTCAACACACATTCCTTCCATACCTGGTTGAATTAACCAACTGCGACTGAGGAAGCTGGCGGCCGAAATAAATAGTATAATTATCAAGTGCAAGTAGGTTTAAATTCTCACCGATTCTGTGTAGCCAAAATGTGAGAAAAATAAAACATGGAGGAGCTCGTAAGATTCTCTTTTTATTTCCACTTATTCCACTATTTGAATATCAGATTCACATTTGTTTTGAATCTTGATTTGTTTTGTTGATTCTGAGAAGTTATGTACAACCTTGCCTATGAAGGTATTTTCTTTCTGAAAATAAAAAAATAGAAAATATCTAAATAGAATAACAGATAGGTTAACTTCTGTGTTCTGGGATTGAATATCAAATATCATTAAATGGAAAGCTAGTGTACTAGTGTGTAGAATCTATTCTATCAGGGCTTGGAGAGTGATTTGGACTTCAGCCTTGAGCTAGTTACGTTATCAGATGTGTTTTCTTGCTGAAAGTATTTCTGTGGTTGTCTGGTTTTTAATGTGGGTTTTGGCAGGCAGCTGCTCTCTCCTCAATCCTGCAGAATGTACAGACCTACTTTCAGTCATGCTGTGCTGTAGTTAACTGTATTTAACAATTATAGAATACTTGCGATGTGCAGTGATGCATATACAGTAGTTAATCATTCCAGTGGTGTTACCGTCCATTATCACCACTAATGGAATGCCTGTCGTCCTATCAGATTGCTCAGGTGGAACTACCTGTTGTGTAGTAACCGTTACCCCAATCAAGGGCACTACTTGGTGTGTGGAACAACCCTACATAGAGCACTAGATTCCCATTTTCAACTCCGGAACAGTTAATTAGCTGATCTTCTGAAGCGGAATACATGGAAGTAGGAAGTAATTCTTTCCACAACCCCCATGGTTTATTATCGTCACATTTTGGTTACACAATACTGGTGCAGTAGTCATAATCTGGTGATAATAAATGTGGAAATGTTTGTGGAACTGTTGTATACAGTATAAGAACTATCACACTTGAGGTTGGGCTGAAGTAGACTTATATTATATAGACTAATATTATATTATTTTTTACACTAGTCTGTTTTAAGCATAGACTAAAGCACGTGATTTAAAAGCTGTTTAGAATAATTTCGGTTAACTTTATCATTGTTTGGATTGAGTGGTATGGTGGCACAGGTGTTAGCTTGGAGGTCTTGCATCTCCAAAATCGGAGGTTCCCATCTCGTCTCTGTTTGCTGAGTATGGAGTTTGCATGTTCTCCCTGTGCTGGTAGGGTTTGTCGAAGACATGCATCAAAGATGGCTGACTGGTGTTTCTAAATTGCATGTAGTGTAGGATCAGGTGTGAGTGGGTGTGTGCTTGTTCTCTGTGATTGACTGGTTAGGTTCCCTGGGATAGGTTCCAGATCCTGTGACTCTACACAGGGTAAGTGCTATAGATAATAGAGTGAGGGCTGATTTTATTTTGTGTCCAAAACAAGTTTCTGCAATTTCTATGACCTGTCCTCTTCTCCTACTGTTCTGAGCACATGCAATTACTGTTCCCAAAAACAATCAGTTTGCTTTGACAAGGTGCTATTTTGCTCATTAGGAAGACGTAACCCTTAGTATCCTTTGTCAGTCTATACTACACGTACAAACCTTTAGTAAACCAGGGGCTTTGTGCGATGAAGTCAAGCAGACTGTCAAGACAGAAGATTTTCTCTGAAAAGCTTCTTGACGAAAACATGGAGGCTGGCAATTTATTTTTCTTTTTAACATATGATTCATCACACTCCCTGGCACGATATCAGTTCCATTAGAGCTTCCAGTTCTTCTTCTCCTTCACATTATATTTAGTTGGTCTCTGCAAGAAGTGATGCTTCCAATGCCAAATGAATATTGTAGGATCATATTCTGCAAACCTAGCACCATGTCAGATCTGCTTCACGCAGGCTTCCTCAAAGAGCCCAGATGTGTGTTACCACATGCAGTAAGGAGCTTCACACAGGCACTGCACAGTTTAACACTCATCATCTACTGACTTAGGAATAGGAAGCACTGGATAAACCGTGGAATCTGGAGGAATGGGGTTGAAGAGTTCAGGGAATCACATCCAAACTTTCCTTCCATCCATTATTAACAATAATGTTTGTGCCAGAACCACTGAATGTCTTTTATTACTGACACAGACAGACATGCTGAAGGCAAGAGAGCTTTGATCCACCCCCCCCCCCCCCCAACACACACATACACACAAAAGCACAGGCACTTTCATTGCTGCATGTGTCAGATGAAGCTCTTTATGTGTGGATGATTAGAAACACTACAGCTTTTTATATGTTAAAATACACAAAGCTACCTCTTTCTGCTTATCACTTTTACAAGTGAAAGCTAAAAAGTCTGCTCTGGAATAACAAGGACCAGTGACACACAATGTGGAATGTTCACATTGAGGTAAAAAAAAAAAAAAAAATCATAAGAGCTTCCATTTAGACAAGAATGAAAAGGATTATAATTACGGCAGACAGAAGTGCTCTTCACAAGTTTGTGAAGAATAAGTATGCTGTACTGACAACTGTTTTATTGCTTTAAAAAAAATTACCAGTACCAGAGAGCTTCTGCACCTCAGAAAGGATAAAAGAATTAAAAACAGACACACAACAGCACATCGACAGGGAACATACAGTACATTATCCATAAGCTGAGATGTATAGATGAGGAAGGGAAGAGAAGAGCTGAGAGCGGGAGAAAGTGAAGAAGAATTAATACCGAGATCGAAGGTGAGCAATTAAACACACGCGCACACACACAGCAAAGTAACGCAAAGCGAAGCGATGGAGAGATATGAAAAGAAAGTAATGATTTGGTTTTGGAAACTTGATATGATAATGAGTATTTTCGCTTGTGAACTATTGGTGTTGGTGGTGTTTTAAGCCATTTGAGGTTGCTGGTGAAGGAGCCAGTGTGGCAGACTGCATACTTTGCCCCAGGGAAAGTGCAGGTTAGGAGCAGACTAAGAAATATCTCATCTGTCATGGGGAGGCTTGAGCACATGCTGATTCAGACAGCAAGAGAGAAAAGCATGGAAGAGTGAAAAAGTGGCCACCAGTTAAAGCCTGCCAGCCCAACTAGAATCAGCATCGAAATTACAGGCTCTTCAAGAGAAGCAGCTTTTCCAGCGGCCTTTGTGCCAAACCAGTGACGCACATCGGAAAGTTTAAGGGGATGATTAGAAAATCACTTCCATCCTGCACTCTATAATGGACCTGCTTAGGTTTTTGTCACATCGCATACAGTAAATCTTTGGAAAAAATTGGGCACAGCACTACTTTTTTTTTTTTTTTTTTTTTTAATTGTACAGACCTCCCCGTCTCACATTATTACCAGCATGGTTGCTTAGTCATACTGTACAAGAGGGGTTAGTCATAATAACACACACATACAGTACAATACACCCTTTCTCACCTGTAAGTCTGTCTTCATAAGAGAAGCTCCCGCTTCGACTAAGTAGTGACAGATCGTCCTCTGACACAAAGAGGCCGCTTTGTGCAACACCGTCTCACCACTGCAAGTAAGAACAGTTGGAACTAGTCAGAAAGATCACTGCAGAAGATAAAAAAAAGCAAGGCATGTGCTGACAGAGGATGAGAACTACTGTACAACAGAGCAACGCTCAAATCTCAGGTACATTATTCTGTAGATTAAACAAAAATAAAGCACGAGGTGAACGAAAGCACGAGTCCAGGGAAAAGACATAATATTTCTTACTTTTCTGTCTCTGTCATATCCAGAATGTCAGTGGGTGCTGTAAAAGGGGAAACAAGAGACATACTCAAGTCTACTACTTTGTGAGTTCAGGATAATAATCCAGTGCTGACTGGTTAACAGCTACAAAAGACATTTATGTGCTAAAAAAAAAAAAAGAGAAATTATTAAAAGTGTATGTATTTTTTTTTCATGATATAGTCTCATTTCATTACAGAAACAATGTATATATACATGAATATATAGATATATACGGTACATTACATAACCATCAAGATAGTAAGAATACACCAAGGAACAGTAAACTTCAGAATTTTTGGCTTTTTTTTTTTTTTAAGTGAGCAAACATGGTTATATAAAACAAAGATTACACAATTATTTCATATTTTCACTGAACAACAGAAGAACTACTTACCATCAAACAAGAACTTAAAAGAAAAGCATTTTCTCTCAAAACCTTCCATCGCCATGAGACAAACAAATCAAAATTGATCTCGCTCTCTCTAGACATGCAGATTGTCTGAGTGCTTGGTGGAAAAAGCGAACTGTATACAAGAAAAGAGTATCTGGTACACACTGTGAAATATGTTGGTGCATGCACATTATTTAATTCTCAGCAAATTATGAGCCATGTGTCTATGGGCGTAAGAAAAAGGCCACAGCTTGTATTGACTCCTAATATACTCCAACTCATTATGTTATGTCCAGCCAAGCACCAGAAAGCTTTGCATGCCCACTACATAGCCAAAAAAAAAAAAAAAAAACAAAACCAACAACCCCTAAATCCAAGGTTGCCATTTCAGGATCAAATTATTGGCCTGCATCAAGCAACAAATTAAAAGTACTGGAACTGGTTTAAGAAATGTCCCAACACATTATTAAAACATGAAAAGATGGTGCTGAATCATCAACTTTGCGCAGAAATGTGGTCGGGGAAAAAATAATGAATGATCGTCATCAGAGATCACTTAAATGCTTAAAAAAAGGACAGTAGAACTCTGAGCTATTATTATTATTATTATTATTCGTGAAAGTAAGAGCAGCTCCACATACACAGACGTGCGGAGAACTCACAGGATCGGGACTAAACAGCTGCGTGGCCAGAAGAAAACCACTTCTTAGTGAGACTAAACAGAAAAAGGCTTAAGTTGAGCAATTGAGAAAGGTTGTGTGGTCTGATGAGTTCAGACTGACTGTATTCCAAGCAGGGTAAGAAGGGAAGCGCAGGAAGAGATGGACATAAACATTCCTGCGCAACACTACAAGTAAAATAATGTATAACTACGTCTATTTGCCAATAAAACAGTGTATTTGCCAACAAATACAGCATGCACCATCATGTTTTATTCCTTACGTAAATACTACACATGTTCTGTTATTCAGATTGTAGATGTGACATCACGGGGGCAAAAACATATGTGCAGCATGTTGTGTGAAAGGATCAGAACACTGCTGTTAGTGTGTGTATGTGATTATCTCACCATTATCGATCACGTATCTGACGATTTCTTTACTTCCCACATTCACTGCATGGTGGAGTAACGTGCGACCTGCAGCGTCCTGCACACACAGGTCCGCCCCCTGCTTATGCAGCTCCTTTAGCTAGAGAGACACAATCACACACACACACAATTACACAATCACAATCAATCACACACGCACTTAGTACATTTGTAGAAGCTCTACATATTAGTTTTTAGGTAAATACTGCTGCTGCTTTCAGCACTGTAGGGACACAATAATGACACTCCACCATATACACACATGTATAAGCTCTGATTGCTGTGTACTGTACGGGTCACATTTCTCCATAGCACTATTTTTTTTAAACATGTTTAAAATTGATTCATAGTGTGCCAAGCAGGACAAATGTATATACTGTACATACCTGTAGGTTATTTTCAAGGCAGCCACCTTATCTATTTGAAATACTACTCATGTTACGGTGTGTCTCAGTGTAACCGGACATTCAGAGGCAACATGCTATCTGATCTCATGCACATACAGTCAGGTCCATAGATTTTGGAACAAAGCTAAAGGTTTTTGAAATTTGGCCCCTGAACAAAATTTAGTTTGAAATGAAAAACTCAAGACATTCAGTGAATTCTGTCCATGGTGAAGTAGACTCACTTGACTTGGCTAGATGTTGCAAACCACTGGTAATGCTCAAGAACAGAAAGGCCGTTTCGTATTCTTTGAAACCAAAATGAACTTGGGAAGAGAAAAAGTATGGTGAAAGAACACCACACCAGCGCATGATCCAAACATTTCTCTTCATCTATCAAACATGATGAAGGCAGAGTTATGTCATAAGCGTGTATGACTGCCAGTGGAACCATAAACACTGCTGTTTATTGATGACCTGACTGCTGATAAAAATAGCGAGATGAATCCTGAAGTGTATAGGGCTATACTCAGATTCTGCCAAATGCTGAAAAACTTATAGGCTGCCACTTTATATTGCAGATGGTTAATAACCAAAAACATTCAGTGAAAGCTACCCAAGAGTTTCTCCAGACAATGAAATGGAATATTCTTCACTGGTCAAATCATAACCCAACCTGATCATGACCCAACAGGTCATGCTTTTCATTTACTGAAGACAAGACTGGTGGCGGAAAGACCCACAAACAAGCAGCATCTTAAGGTAGCTGCAGTAAAGAGTCCTGGCAACGCATACAGAGAGAGGAATATCTGTATTTGCTGATTAACATGGTCTCCAGACTTCAGGCAGTTGTTGACTGCAAAGGATTTTCATCCAAGTGCAATGCTTATGTTTGTATTTATGTTAGCTTGTTCCATTAATTATGAGTGGGTGTGTGAAAATAATGCCTGTGATCCCGGAATTGTTATTGCCACACTTTTGTCAAATTAAAATTAAATTAAAACTGAAAGTCTTGACTTCACTCTGATCTGGCATGCTTCATTTCAAATTTTATTGCCCGACTATACTATACATGAGCTCTCAGATGAAGATTAGCTAGTGATTGACAAGCGAAAAAGTAATGACACCCCTCCCATCCAGTTATGATCACGTGGACCCTCAGCCACCGATAGATGAGACCTGGCCCGGACTCAGACTTCTACGACTTTGCAAGTTCTAATACAGTATTTGCTTTGGTGCCACTTAAAAGCCCATAAAGTTTTAAATGTTTTATCCTTCTGTAGATTCATTTTTGGGTGAAGTGGTAAATAGCTCGTTAAGGTATTCTAACTTAATCTGCTTGACAGTTTTTAGGGTGATATATGGCTTAGGCCTTAATATGCTCTGCACCGAACGAATTTAGAGTGACCCTGTTTATCTTATAACTCTGTAGTCAACACCATCAGAGCAAGAAAGTTACCAACCAAGATCAGTCATGTAGGTTAAAGCTTGACGGAAACAGCAGATGTGTTTTGAATTAACGACATGTGCAGGATGATGAATGTTGTGACGATTAGGAAACATGGCTTATCCATTGTGATGAACAAGCCTTTGAACTCCTTAATGTGGTAATCACAGATGCTAATGCAGCTGTGTGTTTGCGTGTGGGTTTGTGTGTGTTTATTGAAGACTGATGTACACAGACCCTGTTCGAGGCCATTACATGCAGTTTATCCTCAGCAACAGGTGAAGTAGCTTGATTAGCTTTTAAGAACCACGCCAATACTGGTACTACTGTACGTACATATGGTGTGGTTGCTGTTAAAGAACTTGAAAGGTTCCACCTCTATTGAAAATGTTTAGATTCTCTAGAAACTGTTTATGCCAGTCATTGAGAGCATAGCTCTTTTGGTGTTTTTAGGCCTCAACAAAGACTCTGCTGCTCAAGACATGACGCCATCGCCACCACATCCATCTGGATATAAAAGACACACTTGATTGAATGCTGTTTAAGGACTTTAGATCAGCATTCAACACAATCACTCCTCAGCATCTGATTGCAAAGTAGAGCCTGCTGAGCCTGAACACCTCGTTCTGCATTTAAAACCTGGACTTCCTCACTGGCAGACTGGAAGCAGCATCTCTAGCACCACCATGCTGAGTACCTGGCTGTACTCCCTCCAGGAGTGTCTGATTGTGGACAACACTAAAGCAGAGGGCAGAGCAAGCACACTCAATTGAACATAAATGGCTCCTTCATGGAGATCATCTAGAGTTCTTAAACACCAGCTCCATAGCAAAGAAAGCCTCTACTTTCTGTAAAGGCTTAAATAAAATCATCTTCCATCCCCATCCAAGCCACATTATACAGGGCGAATCGTGGATTTAAGAGCATCATGGGCAGCTATATCACTAAATTGTTTGGAATCACAAGACCCTTCAGCAAATACTAAGGACAGCTGAGAAGATGATTGGGGTATCGCTTCCCTCCTTCACAGATATTTACACCATGTGCTGCATGCACAAAGCCACCACCATTGTGGATCACCGCCCACAAACCCCCTCACACACACTCTTTACCTTCCTCCCATCTGGCAAAAGCTACCAAGGCATTCAGGCTCTCATGCTCAAACTTTGTAACAGGTTTTTCCCCCAAAGCCATCAGACTCCACAATATCCAGAGACTAGAGTGACACCACAGAAAAAAGCATACACGCAGACTAACAAACACACACACTTAATGCAATTTTACACATTTCTTTCTTTAAACTGCTGCTAGATTGTAAATATAACCCTGTTCTGTCCAGATCACCTGCACAAATGCTGCTAACCAGTATGCGAATGTCAAAATTGATCTTATTTATTATTATAACAGTGCAATATCCTTCTGAAGGTTTTTCACACCTTGCACCGCACCCGGTTCCCCCCAGTCCTCCAGCACTGCATAGCTGGTCCCATTATCTCTCAGGGATCAAGGAAGACGTGCATGTAGAATCTTTTCTGTTCTGGCACCTACTGTAGATGGTGGAATGACCTTACTCTAGATGTCCGCAACATTTAAATGACGACAAGACGCATCTGTCCCACCCCCTCAAAAAAAGAAACATTTCCAACAGTGTTTGATTGATGGTACTTAGTTAACCTTGTAACCCAGTGTAAGTATCTATCCGATGACGGAAACCACAAGGCACTGTTGAATAAGTGCATCTGCCAAATGCCTGAATGTAAATGTAACTGCAGCAGCACTACTCCGTCCTTACCCATGTCTCTTGGTTTGTCATTGTACTGACTTACACTGTTTGTACACATGTACTTTAGGTAGACTTGCTGTAGCCTATTCTTATATGGTGTAGTTTCATGTAGTTCCCTGTTGTTTTATCCGTGTTGTTTTAAGTCTATCGCCTCTTTTGCATGCATGAGTTGCATGGATTTTAATGTTGGAACATTTAAATAATCTGAAGTATTTCTTCCATTTGGCAGCTGTAGCCTAAAGACCTGACAGGGGTGTGCTGTGGTGTCCGGCACCAGGACATTGGCAGCAGATCCTTTGGGTGCTGTGGGTTACGGGGTGAGTGCTCCGATGCATCAGACCAGTTTATTTGGGGCATCCCGTGGGTGTTGATTGGGATCAGATTGGGATTCGGGGAGTTTTGGAGGCTAGGGTTGGCAGCCTTTGGCTTTGTCTGCTGGGCCCTGTGCACTGTAGGCCATGGTGCACTGAGCGGGCCAGTGGCTTTCAATCATGGCCAGCACTGACCAACAAATGAGTTGTTCTGAATTGTCTTTTCTGAGGGATTGGACCAGGCGGGTTGGCCTTTGGTCTCTGTGGAACCTTGGTTGCCCATGATCCTGTAACTAGTTCACTGGTACGTAATGGATAATGTGTTAATGTTATGTCTAATTGGTGTATGTACATTTTTTTTCCCATCAGTATCCAGTTCATAATCTTCTGCCAAATCTGTTGCCATGGCAAATAAATAATGCTGACCCAAGCTGTTTGACTTTGCTAGTTATTGCTACTACCCGGAGCAATTTGTTACTGGAACGGAACAAAATATGCCAGCTGTGAAACAGCTTTTTTCCAGTGCAAATGCTTGCAACAGACACAGAGATTAGGCAATAGTACCACACAAACTGACAGGGGATTCACAAAGACATGGATTAAAATATCCAGGAGAGTACTTTAAATGGTAGGGTAGAAATATGCATTGGAGGTATTTACTTGGAGGCTTTTAATTTAAAGCTGAGACAGTGCACACCAGCTATAGGTACAGAGCCCAAACAACAACAATTATGTAATGTAGTTTTTATACAGGTATCATACTGTAACCACTTTCGCATCCAGAGGTCTTTCACATTCAACCAGTATTCAAGTGTTTTAAGTAAAGTGGAACCTCGGATTGCGAGTAACATGGTTTTACGAGTGTTCCGCAAACCGAGCAAAGATTTTTAATAAATAAACACTTATCTGTCGAGATTTATTTGTACTTTTTTTAAAGGTAAAGTGCAGATTAATTTGTTTTATTTTCATTTTATAGATTGTATTAATTATTTTTTTGTATTTATTTTTTGGGGCTGTGGAACGAATAATTTGAGTTTCCATTATTTCTTATGGGAAATGATGATTTGGTTTACGAGTGTTTTGGAACACGAGCCCACTTCCGGAACGAATTATGCTCGTAATCCAAGGTCCCACTGTATATAAATGAAGTATAACGATTGCCCATGAATCATTGGTGCGACTGAAGTTAATAAAAAAAAATAAAAACATCTAAATGACATTGCTGATTATGAGTTCATAATGAAGTGCCTTGACCATGTGTGGATTTAAATGGAAATGCAATGAATTTTGCGCAGCTTGTTAAAGCATCTATTCGGTCTAGATTTGTTTTTTGAAAGAATAATGCAAAGACTATATATACATAAAATTAATTCACCAGATATTTCCTTTTTTTCAGAACTTGTCTTACCCTCTGATGGTCCTTGTCCTTCACGCACTCGATGAGCACATCTGCCGATACTGTAGAAGACAAAAATAGTTAAGCTTTTATTTAGGAAGGCTGGCCTGAACTAGATGACAATGCCAGCTTCTGTCTCAGCTGAATTACTTTACACCACAGAAAGCTTGATTCACAATGTTGTGCACAATGTATTTTGTTTTCTAAAGTGGAATTGGGCAGTGGTGGCTCAAATGGTTAAGACTGTAGGTTACTGGGTTTCGGATCAGAAGGTCGTGTGTTCGAGCCCCACCCCTGCCAAGTGGTTACTGTTGAGCCCTTTGACCCTGTCTGCCCCAGGGGTGCTGTATCCTGGCTGATCGTGTCCGCTGACCTCAGCTTTCTAACTGGGATATGCGAAAAACATCAATTTTAATTTGGGATTAATAAAGTACTAATTATTATTATTACTTTAAAGTATTATTATTTACACAAGGACTCCAGATGAGAATTTTGATGGCATACAAACTTTAAATCGTTGATATGTTTTTAATTGGCGATGGGGTGAGAAGTTACTCAATTCTGCTATAAAGCTATCGAGTCCCCCCGGGACACTACGTCAGTAATCATTCATGCGAGATCTCAGTCATTCAAATTCTGATTATACACACATCTACATTTCTAAAATATTCAGTTATTCTGAGTTTCACCAGCAGACTGTTTGCTGAATGTTTTGGAGGCAGAGGGCTTGTGCGGAAATAAGATTTTAATTAGCAGGGGTAATCACATTAGGCCACGCTGCCTCTGCTGCTTCTGTCTCAGTATGCTAAATCTGGGTTCAAAGCTTCAGGATGCCCTTTATATATTCTCCATTCAAAAAATTCCAGCTGTGATGTCTGGACGAAATAACACATGTATATCAGGCTTGGATATTCTAACAGCATTCTAACATTTGAACAGCTAAGTCTGTGTCTGATGATAGCACTCATGCCAATCCTGCCCTCACAACACCACTTAAAATAACTGCTTTCTGAAGTTAATGGTGCGTATCCTAGTCTCTATAGTTCCAGGACGTCCACTGAATGCAAACGTGGAGCAGCATGATTTATGTAACCTCAATTTACCTTATTGATCATCAGAAAGGTCAAAAGCGTTCATTCTTTTTCCCTTTCCACTCCTCCCAGTTTCCTCAGAGGGAAAGAAGTGCAAGAAAAAGAGGTAGCTGGCCTTTTTAGGCTTGGCAGCAACTTACAGTATAAAGCAAGGGCCAGAAAGCATTTAACACCCGCCTCTTTTTTAAAATTTTTTTACTGGCTTTAGGAAGCTGAAACAAAACTATCCACACTGCTTTATTCTTCCTGCTACCTCACACTCGGAGAAGAAAAGACGCGAGCTGAGACGCCCTGAGGCTCTCCTGTACACACGCACTGAACACAAGAAAGGTTTTAACGGGGCACGACAGAGAACATTGTCCTGTGCTCATTAAACTGTTTTTTTCCCCACTGTGTGTAATGTAGTGTTTACCTGGACTGCTGACGCTCTCAGCATTCTTTTCTGACCTGCAGATGGGAGATGAAAAAAATGAGATACACACAAACTGCAAAATCTCAGTAACATCTTTAGTACTCTTAATGCAAAGGCAAAACCCAAAGGGTCTTATTGCTTTTTGTGCATCAGTGTGTTTGTGTGTGTTTGTGTGTGTGTGTGCGTGTGTGTGTGCGCGTGCATGCTGTCGGGGGAAGGGGTTACAAATCCCTGACTGAATACTAACTAATCCCAGTTGCTGGTTCCTCTGGAAACGACACGAATGACCGAAACTCAATCCCTAAAACTCGACAGTGGAGTCAATTAAATCCAAGCCATAGCTGCAATCCAACAAAGTCAAATCTAATACAGACTACATCCTAACTCAATCCCGGAGCCAACGCTCAACACTGTAATCAGTCAAATAAGACGCAC
Organism: Clarias fuscus; assembly: GCA_030347435.1. Lineage (NCBI taxonomy): Eukaryota > Metazoa > Chordata > Actinopteri > Siluriformes > Clariidae > Clarias > Clarias fuscus. The sequence continues at coordinate 8,851,533 of CM059228.1, forward strand.
AGCAGATCCAAAATCAACATCATCAGTAGAAGCGCAGCAGCTCAGAGTCTCTAAGATTAATGACTGGAGGTCCTGGAGTCTCCAGCACCGTCTTCAATCCTTAACATCTCTGAGGATTCTTTTTCTTTTTTTTCCCATTTCATAAGGACCTTCCATTGGCGTTAGAACTACAGTAGCTAATTAACGGTACGATCCAAAACGAGCCCAAACACAACCTACACCTGAGTAACCGAAACCAAATCACTGGACTGTTTCTGGTTTTTAATAGAAGCTGTTCTCGTGAAGATCTCTGATACCATCACTGTGCATCATATCACTGTGAGAATTGCGCTATAATCATTATTTAGCTCTCCAAGTTGATAAGATAAAACACTTGTTAAGTTGGAATGTTTTTTTTTGTGTTGCAGCTAGTAATTAACATTTAACACAGACACGCACGCTTTGTACATGTTGTAAACTGATAATCACTGTAATGATGCGGAGATACCATTAAATAACATTTCTGTGCGCTGTTTCGCTCGGTCTCTCACAGGAATGCTTTTAATTACGGAGAACGCGTTTTTATCAAATTGTTCAGGATGCTCACGGCAAATGTTAAAACAAAAACAAACAAAACAATACACCAGAGGCAAGAACTCGGATGATGATGAGTAACGCGTTATACGTTTCGAAAAGGATGAAACAACACATTATGTGTTTTTACTTAATGGAAGGTAATTAATTTCCCGACCGGACACTGAGAGGCAACAACGACTGACATCTGCATTAATAACGCTGAAAACAACCCAATGTTTTGAGCTAAAAGGATGAGTATGTACTGTAATTAGAGGAGAAAAAAAAATCATTCAGTATTTATAAACCTGTGTGTATACATGAGAAAGAGACTGCATCAATTTATTAACGACGATTAACTCTGACTTGAGCCCTGCCACAATGCCTCCTCTAAACGCAGATCACTCGTCCTGATGAATATTTGATCAAAGAGCTACCGCGCTGTATCAAAAGCATCTGTCTGAAAGCCACAGTGACAGAGATGCCAGTAATCTGTTTCCCACTGAGACGGCCATGAAGGAAGGAAAGAGGGAGACAATGGAGAGAGAGAGAGAGAGAGAGAGAGAGGGAGAGAGATTTTAGGGATTTTTGAAACGAATCACACCCTGAAGAGACGACATGAGCGTAGTCAGGAGTCAGTACTGTGCACGAGCTTGGTAACAAAACCCCCATTTACCTGAACAAAGGATTTCTCAAAATGGGTCATCTTATTCCGGTGCACACCAGTGCCCTTGTTTTTCTCCTGACACGCTGCTTTTGAACATAAGCAGGGTTTATTCACTGCTTTCAGTATTTCCGTTGGATTTATGAGCACTATACCATATAGTATATATAAGATGTAGGGCCTTGAGAAAATCAGAAGCGCTGCCTTCAAACACGACCAAAGTCAGGTTTAAAAAAAAAGAAAAGAAAAAAAAGAAAAAACATTATCATTGGTTTTGCTGCCATATACACTTATGCACTTAAGTCTCACTTATCAGTCTATAATTATAGACAGACACAGAGACACAGGGATGAGGAGAAACAGCATTCAAGGCTCTCCAACACTAATGGCTTGAGTGCATACACAGAAAACTGCACATCACGGTTCAGGAATCCGCTGTGTGGGTCCCGTAATTAAGAACAGCTCTCAGACTCATAAATCTGGTCGTGACCTCGCGGCGTCTCCCCATCGCATAGAAACACCATCTCTGCTTAAGTATCCTGAAGCCCTGAGGCTGTTTGACTGCTACAAGTCCGAACTCACATGACAGGACAAATGGCTCCTGCAGTAATCACACTCCTGTTGCAGCCTGCAGTGACCCCTGACCTCAATAAAATACTTTCGGGCTACGGAGAATACACGGACTACACGTGCACAAGTGTATAACATTTTAGAGAAGAAAAAAAAGGAGAGTACGAAAAGTAAAGTAGAGGAAAAAAGTAGAAGTGATAATACAAATGATCACTATAATTATTATTAAGAAGGTTCACTCTAACTTTAGGGCAGTGGTGGTTGTGGTGGTGGCAGTGGCGGTTCGATTCCCAGCTCAGCCAGGTTGCCATTGTTGGGCCCTCGTGCAAGGCCCAACCCTTAACCCTAACTGCTCCAGGGGCGCTGTACCATGGCTGACCCTGCGCTCTGACCCCAGTTACACTGGGATATGCGAAGAAGGAATTTCACTGTGCTGTAATGTATATGTGACAAAAATAAAGGCTTTACTTTGCCTCTCTTTCTTTCTTGCACTAATTTCTGAGAAATAATATTAATCTGAAAAGACATTCCATGATAACTGCATAACTGCAGCTCCTGACCTATAGATACACACACACTTAAACCCTTTCTTCATATAAAAAAAAAAATGCCGAGCATTGCATTAGGTGCAGAATATCAGATGCCACACTATGCATTGAGTCAGATGAATAAACATACGGTACTGTAAACACAACCTTGTCCGTGTCTCTTGCTGGAACACACTTGTGCATTTATCACACCGAGTCACGTTTTTACTCCTAGCGTTCTTGAGAACATCAGTCTTCTGCACCGAACATGTTTCTCCTCTTTTCTCAATTTCCCACGTTTGTTAAAACCTTTCATCACATTTCCTTTTCAACATTCCTCTTGTAGGAATCATAATGGCAGCTGGAGTGAAAATGACATTCGTCTATCGAATACTTTCGCAGTGATGACTAGGACCAATCAGAGCCCACGGTGCTAATTCTGCCATGAAACTGTACTGGTTTCAGCAACAAGACAAGCAATCAAGTTGAGCACAAAAACACGGCACTCCACTGAACACACCGCACTCCACCCTGCCTCGCTCTCCTCCTGGTTTTTTCTCCATAGCTGAGCCTTGAAGAATCATCATACTATGGATTATTGACTGCAGATTGGGACGTTTTCCTTTAATTATGGCTGAAGAGATGCAACATACTGTACACAGGTACCATAACTAGTAATGAGTAAAAACAGCGGAGGACTAAAATTGACCATGATGGAACAATTCTGAGAAAAATGGATCTTAACCTTGATGATGCACTATACGATCTATACTGCAGAGAGACATGAACTCATAATGAAAATCCTTATTGTTAGATCATGAGATCCGCTCCCTATAGCTGATTACCATCCGCACATGTAGCTGTAAAATCCTCCAGCTTCCTTCTTTTTCCTTAAAGCTCTCAGCGTCATATTTGTTTGCTTCAGTAACCCACTTTTCCTCTTTTGTGCCGTCTCCCCACTGTTTCTCTCCTGACAGAGCGTGGAAGATGAATTTATACATGATAAATGAAATGCCATGCTTTTCACATACTTTTCCCACCACTGGCTGGAAACGCCTGTGAGCTATGCACTAACACAGCACGCGCAGAGGAAAGGCAAGGGACAGACACAGACTGAAACAAACAGATGGACAGACACAAACATGATGTGTACGAGTTCATGTACAGTGCAGGAATCTGGTAAGTGGGTCCCATAATTAGGAAAGAGCCTTCAGACTCGTAAATCTGAAGTGACCTCTAATACCCAACGTTCTGTCTTCTCTGTGTACACTTAGAATATTCAGTAATATACACAAAAGTCAATGTGCCTCACTTACAGAAACATTTCAACTCTTCTATTCGTCTTTCTCCCTCATATCTCACTCTCCACCCTCCCAGTACCAGTATTGTGTGTTAATGATAACAGGCACATCACTCTCCGTGTCTCTGCCCCTCCCAAATGATGCTCGGTCCAATAAGCTGATTAGAGTTTAATAATCCCATTAAAAACAAAAGCGCATGGATTGCTATGAAACTGCACATTTTCATCCAACAGAAAGTAAAGCTTGAACCCTCAGCCAATTAATTTTGTTATTCATAAGAATAAGCAGGAAAAGGAGGATGAGTGTGTGTGTGTGTGTGTGTGTGTGTGCACAAGAAAGAGAAAGAAGGAGAGACGGAGAGATAGAAAACGATTTCACTGGAACAACAGAGAGCGAATACTGAAACGAGGAACAAGCTCGGAGCTTAAACACGCCCGTATGAGAGTAGCTGAGAACTGAGCAATAGCAGCGCTAAAATAAAGAGCGGATATTCTGTGCATTCATTTGCATTAAAAAAATTCCACTCGGGGAGGATAGAATCTATAAATGCAGACCCGAATCCATCCTCTTTAATGGCATTAGCCTTATTCTGATGCGTGTGGTGTTGTTTCTGAGGTCATGCCCGGAAATAGAGCTGGACGCTAATGAGAGACAGAACATTCCTGCAAATAACCGCAACAATGTCCCCCACTGTTTCTGCGCTGCCATTGAGCGTTCATTTCGTCTCCGCGCGGGGACCAGAACAGTGTGAGCTGAAAGGCAGTCATAAGAGTTCAGGGAATAACAGGCCCGCTCATCCATCACTGGGTTTAAACTTTAAATGTTATTATTGTATATCATCAGTAAAAAAAAAAAGCACAAGAACGGGAGCAAAAGTTTGTAGGAGAAAGAAGGAGAGCGAGAGAGAGATGAATAGAGCCGGAGTGAGAAAGAAAGCGAGAAAGAAAGAGAGCTAACAAAATAACGAGTGAGAGAAGAGAGTGTGTGTGTGTGTGTGTGTGTGTGTGCATGTGAGAGAGAGAGAGAGAGAGAGAGAGAGAGAGAGAGAGAGAGAAAGCAAGCAAAAGGGCTGAAGTTTACACACTGCAGAGCTCAGTCTCACCTGTTAGCTTGATTGAAATTGGCTGCGGTTGTGTTTGAGCGGTGAATACCCCCTGCCCTTCAAAACAACAAACGAATGTGCGAGTCATGAAACATAAGCGAAAGGGGAAAAAGACCATAAACGAACAATAGCATAGAATATGAAAATATCACGATAAAATCAAAACTATTAACATCTCAAGATATGAAAGTTGATATTCCTCTGTCCGAGAAGAGAGACAGGAGCGTGGGATCTCAACTGCTATGCAACAAGTACAGGTATGAGCAAAAAAAAAAAAAAAAAAGGTGAAAAAGTGATTTCAGAAGGGTTAAATCATTGTCCTGTATGTGAACTGTGAAAGGAAAGTACTGAATCGTCAACTCTGCAGAAGAAATGAAATGTGGTTAGAAAAATTAATGACATCAACAACGACATCCGGCGAAGCTGCATTGAAAAAAACGGACAGTTGAAATCAGGAGTGAAAGTAAGGGTATTCACTGTACACACACACGTACACACAATTGGTATATTTACTGCATCACACTGAGCCACATTCCCACTATGTCTGCAAAAAGAACAGCTTGAACGCAGTAGGAAATTGTACAACTTGGCAGTAGAACCTGTAAGGACATAGTATTGTTTGTCTGGAGATGCGACGGGTTTTTTGGACACGGTGTGGACAAGGTCGGAGCTGGAAGTTGTAATGGAGCTCTCACAATGACCTCTTCATGCTTTTTGCAGAAAATGAATGCATTAAATTCATATTATGTTCTCCTATTGTTTACCATGTTTATGGCACACACGCAGCAGGTTATACAGTACTTGTGACACGTTCAGAGAATTTTGTATGAATACTGGATCCAATTCCTCACACCATCACTTCGTGATGAAAAGCACTGCGTGTGTCGGGGTAACCCCCCTCCCCCCCCCCGGCGCAATGACAAGGTAGTAAGCATGTGATAAGTGCCTGGTACGAGCATATTGTTATCTAATCAGAAATAGTAATAACTCGATTTGATCTCATTGTACCTGGTGTGCGCAGGATTACAGTATGTGTGAGAAAATTAGTGACAACATCATAAAGGCTTTGAGAGATGAACAGGGGTGCGGCTTGATAAATGCCCATTTTTCCAATTTCCTCTAGGTTTTAGGCTAGCTCATTTAGGACACTTCATGATCTTCGTCACAGTGTGAAGCATGCACAGTTACAGGCCATTTAATTGGACTACTGTCCTTGTCCTGTTATACAAGCATGGCAGGGGAATTGATTTTATTGACCGAAGTATGTCTGACTCCGCTATGATAGGTGGTGATATGGCCCCTTTCAGCTTGTTAGTATTGTATTCCCGGTTGACCTATTTCATCACGGAGCAAAAAAAATCAGCAAACCATTAATTAGCTTGAGGTAAACATGTCGAGGGGTTGAAAACATTTTATACGTGGTGTATGCTTTACTTTTTGTACAAATGAGATGCACCCCATCCTTTTTGTTAATGGTGTTATGCAAAGGCAGAAGCTGTCATATTATTAACAGCTTCTTCCGCTATTAGGCATTTTGTTCAACTTCCAGGTCAAAGCCCGGTGTGGGAACTGTGGATCATGAGCAGAGCGCCGAGGTCAGTTTCTTACATCCCCTACATAAGAGCAGTCAAATTACGAACTTTCGAAGATACAAACAAAGCGCAAAGCGTGCAACGTGCAAAGCATGCATGTTCACTTGCAGACGTTAGATCACATGTTAGCTGTACAGCGCGCATGCAGCATGCATCCCAGGATATCCAGAAGCAATCGTAAAAGCAGCGGCAATGAAGCTGGACGTGCTAAGAAACAGCAAGCGATAACGATGGAGACAAAAGTGAAAATACTGTACCTAGACAATGTTTGTTAGACTTGTAAACAAATTGGACTTACAAACGAGCTCTCAGAACGGAACTTGTTCATATGTCGAGGACTTACTGCACTACAGTAATAAAATTATTATTTAATAATATAGGTATCTGGGAGAGCTTGAGAGACTGTTTGAGGATTCTTCTCCCTGTGTCTGTGATAGTTCTCTGAATTTCTCATACCTCCTAAAAATACGCTGGTTGGTGGATTGGCTACCTTACACTGCCCCTAGAAGTGAACAAGGGTGTGTGTGATTGTGTGTATATGGTGCCCTGTAATGGGCTCCAACTGATGTCCTCCGTCATCCAACACCGATAGCGTGGGATTTCATAGCAGTGCTAGCAACAGCTGCTAAATCAGCTAAGGTGAAGTGTCTGGCTTTCCTCCCTCCTCAGGATCTAAACAAATACAGCAGACTAATGGCTTGCCGTCCTCCAGAGTGATGTGTTGCTAAAATCGCATGCATTGTTTGAACGAGTGCTTTTAACCCATATGGTGAGAGCAAAGACGTATCGACGTGCACATGCGTGCCGTTTCTGAGGACAGACGCGTCCACGTTAGAGTCAGATCGTAGCTTATAATGTGAACGCATCTCTAACTAAATAATACTCGCCCTGTCATCCCGTGTGATTTTAGAGCCTTAGGACATGCTGATTAAACCAAATTTCCTGATAACAGCTAATAACAGGTTGTTGTTCCTGTAGTGTTGTGTTAGAACATAATTGATAATTGAGTTTTGTTTTAATAATAAGTTTGACTGGTAAACTCCTCAATAACCGGTGCAAGAGAGAGACAGTCCTGGAGCAGTGCTGTCAGCACAAAAGTGTGTCATTTCAGAGCTGATGTGGCTTCTGATACTCCTTCGCATTTTCCCATTTTCTCTCAGTGTCCCACTTGACAGCACTTTTCTCTGAAGCTCTTCCTGATAGGCACGAGGGACTGTCAAATTGTCTGAGCTAGTGACTTCCTCATCACTCTCCCTGTCACAGATGCCACCTCTATATTAAAGATCCTCCTGATATTGTTACATTTAATAGCAGATCATATTATATTATATTATATTATATTATATTATATTATATTATATTATATTATATATATGATGTGTTTTTTCGAGAAATGGAAGAGTCTTTCTGCTGCAATATACTCACTGTCGTCCAATTCAGCAATTTATTCAGGAGAATAAACACTCGGTCAACATACAGCCAATAAGGCCCAAAACAGCTTTATGGGACTTTAACATCTTTTTTTCCCCCTTATTAATAACAACCATAACATTTCCAGAGAACAATGCGGCCAAATTAGATTATAATAGTAGAAACAAATGACAAAAAAATGTAATAATGTATAACTTCGGATGTGTGTTATACATTTCATGAAGCACAGAAACGCACAGACACACAGACAAAGGCAAAGGAAAGATAGAGCATGAAAGATGAATTTACACACGGGAAATTAATTTCCATGCTTTTCAGAATTTTTCATTCACTGATCTTTTCATTCAGTAGCCAGAAGCATGGCGCACACACGTACACGCTCGTACATCTTTTCTTTCGCAATCAGTACACAGTATATTGAGTGACACACTATGTAATACTGTGTGAAGCTGTGGCTCATACTGTGTAGATGTGCATGACAGAATTACAGTGTGCGCGCGCGTGCGTGTGCACGTGCATGTGTGTCTCTAACCTGCTCAGTGCCGGCTTGGCTGATCGTAACGAGTCGCTGTGTGCCAGGGCTTCGGCCACAGAGCTGTCACTGGACACGCGCTTCCTCTGAGAGGTCTTCTGCAGCTCAGCGATTCTGCACAGGAATAAGAGAGCAGACCACACTAGTCATCTCTATGACAAATGATCATTAGCAACACATGGTTTTGTCAGATAGGTTCGCGGACTCGTCTCCTGCAGGTCTCAGTGTGGTTTGGTATGAACTTGTAGGCAGAACTGCTTTACACTTTTGCTGAGTAATGAATTTGTTCCCCCTTTAATAACCTGCCTCTGCAAGGAGCGACTGTTGATTCCTTCTTTTTTTTCTCCCTTGCTGACCAGTATTGAGTCAGGTATGAAAGTAGCAAAAAAAAAAAAAAAAAAGAAAGAAAGAAAGAAAAAAATACATCAGCATACCCAAGAGTGCACATAGAACATTCAATTTAACGTGTAAAAATGAAACCTTCTAGGATCACGTTTACAATATCTCCACTGTGCCCTACTGGTAGAAAATACACCTGGGGGGAGAAACTACATGATGTGGGGCAGTATTTGTACATGAGGGTGTTCGAGTCAAACCGAGACTTGTGATGCTACTTCTGGTGAATGAAGGCATAAAGCCAATGAGATGTGATGAGTCTCTTAGCCGGGGGCAAAACATTTGAGTGGTGCAAACGTTTTAAAGAAGGCCACACGTCTGTGAATGATGAATTTGGCTTGGAGCCGACAGCGGACGTTCCCTTGAACATTCAGTGACTGGAACGCCTGATCCTTGAAAATTGGCAGATAACTTGTTTCCGACGTGCGGAAGAGGCGCATCTGTCTGTAGGAACTCTACACGCTATCATTCACCGACACCACTGGCACATTACAGGAACTCGGGTGGGAGTTATCGACACATCCTCCCCGTACAGTCCTGACCTCAGTGCAAGCGATTTTGTACATGTATAAGCTAGTAAGGAGTTCCTGGGAGGCCGGAGCTTCGAACGTGAAGCGCGCAGTCTGATCATGGCTTTGGCATACTGAGAAAAATTTCTACTTTGATGATGCCCAAGCACTGGGGATTATAAAGAGAAATAAAAGAGGTTTTTACTCTCATAATTGCGTTCTGTTATTCTGCACAAATAAAATACCTGGTTTGACTTGAATGCATGTACAGTATGTACTGTATATTCATATGCTTTTGAGTATTTGGCGTTTTGCTCATTTTAATGGAGATTTATATTACTTTGGACTTTTTTGCTTGTTAAGTACATCACCTTGGTGTAACATTTATAAAAAGAATTTTAAAAATGTAAATTTTAAAAAAGCCGAGCATAGCCATAGATGACTGTAATAGGGCATAGATTAGCAAAAACATGAAAAACCAATACCAACAATCTTTCTCCAAAGATCCATAGTTTAATCAATCTGATGAGCTTAAAGAGCAGTACAAGAAAAAATAGATACATGTATATATTTAATAAGTCTTGTTAAGCTTGCAACCTTGCTTATGCTTCCTACAGGGATTAGGGAGATCATCAACCAGTTTAAACAAATGTTGCTGTAAAAATAGTCAGTCCACCAAAAGATGATTGAAGTGCTAGTTAATGTCATGGTTCTTAATGTCATGCTGTTGGGTACATCCCATAACGAAATGCTATCAACCTAACAGCTTTTAAATATCACAAGCACCGTCACTTACACAAAGTTGTAATTTTTTATTGCGAATTAAAGATTGGGTTATTTTGCAAAAAGTCAGAATCATAAATTATTTGGTAATTAGTTCAGCTTGGTTATAAGAGTCAGCAGTGAGTAAATCAAGTGAATTAAGACATTAGAGATTAACAATGAGGCTCCTGTTCGAAAGTACCATGACTCACTTTTGCCTCAGGAGATAAGACTGTAAAGACTAACACTGGTGGCGTTTTCCTTGTGTAAGTTTTATTTCTATATTTTAATTCTTAAACAGTCATTTAAATGATGATTAAAGGTCCCATATTTTAATATTTCTGTAAAAACACAGGGGCCCCCAAAAACTCATCAAAACATTGCATTTCATTATCTATGAAAATAAGTCACTGGCAGAAATAAGAGATTGTGAGCTGTGAGAGGGGTGGATTCTTAGATGAGGTCACATTTGGCCGAAAAAAAACGAAAAAGGTGATAGGAGACCTGTGTGAATGTGAAACATCTGAATGTCAAAAACACCTTCCTGTAACTGTTACCACAAAGACGGAAACACATAGCGGTAAAGAAAGTTTTTTTCATTCTGATGCGGTAAGATTTTAAATAATTAGTACTAACAGTACTAAACCTCGACAAAGCCCCTGAGCACAAAGCAAACTCCGTGGAGACGTAAACTGTTACGGTTTGTGTGGGAGAACTCGAACGGCCAGCACAGAGCCCTGACCTCAACTCCACTGAATTCTTTTGGATGAACTTGAAAAATGATTGCACCCCAGGCCTCCGGCGCCTGACGTCAGTTCCCGACCTCACTAATGCTCTTGTGGCTGGATGAGTAAATCCCCACAGCCACAGTTCCAACATCAAGCGAAAAGCCTTCCCAGAAAAGTGATAATCTGCTCCACTACACTCATACTCTCATAACAACTGACAAAATACAGGACATCCTGGAAGTCACTTGATCAACTTGCAACTGTATTGTCATATGAAAGATTAGAGAATATAGAGCTTGTCTGTCTAGTGTATGTAAATACGAATGTGTTAAAGTAAAAATGTTGGCTTTTGAGTAAAAGAACATTGATAAAACATCAACAACCTTTTTAAACAATAATTTAATATACATTCATTAGTTTACAGAAACAACCAAACAGATCAGATCTGCAATCCTGCAAGTAACTGTTTCTAAATCAATATTTTCAGCTGGGTTCCCTTCGATAAAGAGGCGAGCAGGTTACGAGACACGCTGAGCGATTTGCAGACACCCTGAGACATTAATAACCTGACATCGATTTTTTTTTGTGTTAATAATCTGTCCTTGAATAGGTGTGAATCCATTGCAGGAGATTATTCCAGGGAGAGAAATGAAGGGGGATGGGGTGTCATATCACATTAATATGCGTCAACATACAGTACGCAACGTCGGTTAAACACACTGGTTCTGCAAATCAGTGTGCTTTTTTTTTTTTTTTAAAAAGTGTGTTTTATAAAGAGAATGACTGTAGTCCTCTTTGTTTGGCGAGAGTACCTGGCACTCACATCAGCCACTGAAGTGCCACTACAGGCATAGAGTGCTCAGAAAATGACAGACTGTAGCTGCACTGTGAATTTGCAAACATCAGACTACATGGGCTGTGCTACGAGTCTCTCATCCTCTTCATAAAACATTTTCCACCCCTACCATCTCCCTCCCTTGACACCAAACTTTGTTCACATGACAGCCAATTTGGAGAGTGTTGCTTTCTCGGATGAAATGGAGTCTGTGTGTGGGAAAGAGTGCAACCCTTAGTTAGCATACTGCACTATTAGATGTTCGCTTAGTTCCGGATTGGATGAGGAATGTTGTTAGTAATATTCGGAGATCGTTTACTTTTAGTTAATCATGTCTAATAGTTTAGTAACATGGTGTATAACATGTTTTTTTTTTTTTTTTTTTTTTTACCAAACCTAGCTCAGATAATTCTCTGTACCACTCTTGCCCACAGGCTAAGCTCACCTCTAGTCTTTTTGTCAATTTCGTATGCAATTGTGTGGGAGTCGAACAAAAGTATGTTGACTCAGTGTGGGATCACTGTTCCATCCCCCATGGTGATTGAGGGCGCAATGATCTGAAAAATAGACCTCTCTCCTTCTGACTCTTCCGCTCTCTCCGTCTCTCCCTCGCTCTCTCTCTCTCTTTACGCGCGTGTATGTGTGTGCGTAAGTGAGAAAGAGTTGGATAGATTGATACAATTCACACGCACGATACCCAAAAAACGTGAAAAATAGACATGAAAAGGCAAAAGGTGAAACAATAAGAACATGAAAAGCTAAAGTAAACTTTTTTTTTTCATAGCTTCTAAAAAAGATGTTTCACAGCTGAGACGCAGAAACACGAGAAGTCAATATTTGTTTTAACGAAGCTACAATTTATGAACAAGAAACAGCTTGGAGACAGTGCAGCTTTCACACACGGTTAGATGCACGGCAAGAATAAACTCAGAAGAACAAATATTTCACAACCAAAGCAGACACAAGGCACAGACACAGCATGTCACGCTAGAGAAACCACATGCGATCCCAATTTAATATGTCCTAATGTGCAGCAAGATGCAGACATGATCAAGGCGGCAGAGCCACAAACAGAAACGCGGCTTGGTTTTGATCAACTAGGAATCGACACAAAGGCTCAGGGCTTTCTTGACTCGTGCAGGAAGACAAACATACAACAGACACTGACAACATGTCCATTCTGCACGAGCTTAATGTACCAAACACCACATGCCACAGTTCAAGTTGCAGTTCTAGCACTGTAAAGCAGCTCATCAATATCTAGAGTGTATTTTGGGTTGATTAATGTCAGTCAAATTGAGTTAAATTCGCCTTTCTGCAGACTAGTAATTACTCCGAGTAGCTGTGATGTGACATTATAAAAATGATCAGAGTTCTAGTAGTAGATAAACAAAACCTCAGACGAACAACAAAACTTTTTCACTGCCATTATATATTTGACAAAAAATGTAATCAAAACGAAACAAAAAATGTGTGCAATAATGTTTCTTCCTTTACTACTTCCACATGAGTTAAGAGAGTAAAGTGTAGCCAGGTGCTGATAATCTTCTTCCCTTGGTTAATTGATCATCAGCAGGTGTGCAGACCTCTATAAAAGCAAACATTTGGGCAGTTTGCTGATCTGGAGCATTCAGGTGAGCATTCATGTGTTAACACAATGTCAAGAGGGAAAAACATAAGCAATGGTCTTAGAAAAGCAATTGTTGCTGGAAATCAATCTGTAAAAGGTTAGAAAACTATTTTCAAACCATTTGGTGTTCAGCATTCTACAGTAGGATTATTCACAAGTGGAAAGCATTTAAGACAGTGGATGTCCGAGCACATTCACCCACATGTCAGACCATACAATGCCTCAATGAGCATGCTTAATATATTAAGTCCATGACAGCACAATTAGAAGAAGACTGAACAAGTATGGTTTGCTTGGAAGGAGAAAGCCTCTTCTGTCTAAAAAGAACATGGAAGAATGACTGATTCTCAAAACTGCATCTGACCAAACCACAAGACTTCTGGAATAATGTCCTTTGGACAGATGAGAAGTGGAGTTGTTTGGTTTATTGCACAGAGCCATGTTTGGGGAAAACCAAAGAGCATTTCGGCAGAAACACCCCATACCCACTGCCAAGTATGATTTAGGCTTATTTTGCAGCCACAGGACCAGGAGACCTTGAGTTGACCATGAACTCCTCTGTATACCAGAGTTATTCTAGAAGCAAATGTGAGACCATCTGTCCGACAGCTAAAGCTTGGTTGAAATTGGGTCATGTAACAGGATGATGATCTACAGCACACCAGTAAACTGTAACTGTAACTGAACGCCCCCAAACCTCAATGAAATCAAGCAATGTTGAAAAGAAGAATGGACCAAAACAATGTGAGAGACTTATAAAGTCATATAGAAAATGATTACTTTTACATTGCTAAAGGTGGATATACAGTACAAGCTATTGAATCATGAAGCGTACTTGGTATCTTAGCACTTAATTCTTTTTGCTTCATACATGCTAAATAAATAACGACACGTTGTATCGTTATATGTTGCTATTTATGTTGCTACGATCAATATGATTTTTAGCATGCATTTATACAAACAAAAACAGAATTAAAAGGGAGGCTTTAACTTTTACACATTCTGTAAAGCTGCTTTGCGAAAATGACCATTGTTAAAAGCTCTATACAAATAAACCAGAAAATAAAACACATTCAAATTGGAGGTTGTGCTCAAAAGTTTGCACACCCTGATAGAAATTGTTTAACATTTATTTGGAAAATATGACTAATAATGAAAGAAAGATTTTTTTTTTTCTTATTTAAGGATGGTGGTCACGTGAAGTCATTAATTATTACATACTGTAGTAATTTGACTCCTTTTTAAAAGCTAATGATAACTGAAATCACCATGATCAAAAGTTTACATATCCTTGAATGTTTGGCCACATTATAAACACACAGGTTTAAATGGCTATTAAAGGGGCGTTTCCACACTCGTGACTCATTGTAGTTGTAATTAGTGTCTGTGTATAAATAGTCAGTGAGTTTCTCAGCTTATGAGGTGATGCACTGCCTTGGCTGGATACTGCACCATGGGGAAGACAAAAAAAATGCCAATGGACCTGAGTAATAAGGTAGTTAAAGCAGGGAAAGGTTCTTAAAATATATCGCAACATTTGAAAACTCCAGTCAGTACTGTTCGAAAGAAAAACCAAAGAAAAACCCACAAACAACTTTGAGCGAAAGTTGAGAGAGTGGTGGTGTTTAGCATTAAACACAAATGACCTGTATGATCGAGTTGCCAGGAGAAAGCCATTACTGTGCTCATGGCAGCACCTAGACAAGCTTTACATCTTCAGGAGCAGAATCATTTGGGGTGATGAGACCAAAATTGAACTTATTGTTTGGAGAGGAGTCAACAAGGCCTACAGTGAAAAGTGCTTGAGTTTTGAAACTATGTGAGCTCCAGTGGGACAGAGAAGTAATCAGTCATTTTTATTGTCAGAAAATACTAGCAGACAATTTGCATTCTACAGCACGAAAGCACATGGGACGCTTGGATATTTCAACATGACTATCATCCAAAGGACAAGTTGACCCTCCAATGGCTACAGCAGAAAACGTTGAAGGTTCTCAAGCGGCCATCACGGTCTCCTGACCTCTATATCATTGAGCCACTTTTGAGAGATCTCAAATTTGCAGTTTATGCCAGAGAACCAAAAAACTGGAGGCATTTTGCCAAGAAGATTAGGCAGCTGAGAGAATTAAGGACCTCATAAACAGTTATTACAAAAGACTATATGCCGCCATTAATGTTAAAGGGGGAAATACATGATATTAAGAACTGAAGGTATGTATACTTTTGACCAGGGATTATTTCCTCATTTTCTTTATTGTCATGTTTTGCTTGATGATCGTGCCATTCTGTTATGCCTTATATATAAACTTGAGTCCTAGAAGAAATTTGTTTTGCCTTATCTTACACATCTTGAAAATTCTCCCAAGGCATGCCAATTTTTGAGCACAACTATATATACGAAATCAGGAAGTGAAATAGGTGGGCTGGATTTTTTTTCCTATGTGTACACAATTATGCGGGAGAGCTGTTATGATTAAAACTTACTGACGGATGTATCAGTAGTAATAGTAATGCTATTGTAAATATAGAAAATGAAATAAATGGAATAAACCGATAAATTCAATCAGAGAAACTATTTTATCACGTAAGGTCTCTGATTTATACTGCAATTTTTTTTTGGATCACCGTTAGCTGTGATTATGGCACACGTTCTCCATGGCAGTGATTCAACAAGCTTATGCAACATCGCAACACTTCCAGATTTGCATGCATTTTTTGTCTGAGATGATGGGATTGATTGAAAGGAACCACACAACTCCATAAAGACTTCTCCAGCACATCAATTTCAACAGTGGCCGGTTCATGTGTGGAAATGATTCCTCATGCTCCCAAAAGCACTCGTTCACAATCTGAGTCCTGGAATATGGCCGTGTCATCAGGGAAGAAAACTCCATAGATGTGATACCCTGCTCATTTAGTACATTCAAGGTCATCAGCTGACTTCATTTTATCGCCACATAATGATGCGGATGCAAGACCTGACCATCTGATGCAAACCCAGACCATAACACTGCCTCCAGAGGCTCCAAGTGCCTCAAGTGGTTTTCTTATGGCGACACAGTTGTTTAGTCCCAATGAAACAAGCAATTAACTTGTTGGTTCAGTACTATCCATTTAGATTTTAATAATGCTTTGGACAATTTTAACAAAATTCCAGTCAGTATTATATCTCCTTAGTTGTTTTCTTTGCTTGATACAGGTCAATAAATTGACTCTTCTGAAACACAAAATTGTTCTTTTTTTTTTGCCAGGCTAAGTATATAATAATTAAAGAGCATTGCGCCAAAAAAAGACATCAGTTTCAATGTTCACCCAGGGAGTTATTACAGAGACAACATGCACACATTCACACACACTGGTTTGTTTCCTGTCTAAGGAGAGGAACCAACTAGAGGAACCAACTAGAAAGATTATGTTGTATCGATGTTCATTATGGGATGATGTAATATACAGTACATATTGACTGGCACTAACTCATAAAGCTGTTATGTTGTGTGTCTGCAGTCTTGCAGCAACCGATTCCTCTGGGAAGTGAAAGCAAGGGCACATCCTATAAAACCTGTCCAACCTTCAACCATGTACAGTAACTCAAGAGGAAATTTGTGGCGAGTTTAGTTCGTTATCCAGTTTAGTTGAAATCTGTTACTGTACATGTATGCATATCTCTTCTCAACAGAAGACACAACAACAGTCTACACACACACACAGCACTCACTGTTTTTTTTTTAATACAGTTCTATGTGGGCTTTTATTAGATATTCCATTTCAAGCATAATCCAGCACAGCTACCCCACTGTTCTCTATTTAAAGCTTCAAACACACACCCCAAAACAGTGGTGGATGCACAAACAGCCAATATCTGTCTAGAGATCTCTGTCATCTATTATATATAGCTCCAGAATTACTAACCCCCTTGATAAAGAGTGATCAAATATTTTTCCTCATACTGAAATTTTATCTAAAATGATTTCAAGAAAATAAATATGGAGGAAATATAGTCTTGTAGATCTGAAACGCATATCAACAGTGATGGCATCTGTCATAAGATTACAACCCAAAATATCATGCTCAGCATCGGGTCGGTTCCCCTTGTGCCAGCAGGGTGGTTTTGGCTCCTGACTCCAAAATTCAATTCAATTCAATTCTATTTTATTTGTATAGAGCTTTTAACAATGGTCATTGTCTTATAGCAGCTTTACAGCATCAAAAGAAAATTATGGAAATGTAAGAAAATGTGCATGAATCAAAATGATCAGATTGTCCCTGATGAGCACGCCGAGGCCAACAGTGCTGAGGAAAAAACTCCCTGAGAGGTCAATAGGAAGAAACCTTGAGAGGAACCAGACTCAACAGAGAACCCATCCTTATTTGGGTGGTAATGGATAGCAGGGATTGTTTCACCGTCATAATGTGTGTTCGGGTGCTGGGAATTTAATACAATAGATGATGCCTATAAGATTAATACGAAGCCCAGTTCGTTATGGGAGGCTCGGGTAGACCGTAGGACATTTCAGTCCTGAACTATTGAGTGACAGGGGTCACGAGTCCTCAAAGAGCAGCTGTCTAGATATAAAAATGTAAAAATGTAAATCGCTCTGGATAAGGGCGTCTGCCAAAATGCCTAGATGTAGATCACCTGAGGCCAGGACTGTCTACATGGTAAAGTGGAAGACCTCTGGGGTGTGCTGTGACATTGGGACGTTGATGGTGAATACTTTAGTTGCTGTGAGTTGCAGGGTGTCACCTCTGTGGATTTGTCCCATGGGGGTTTGATCAGAGTGGTATGTGGGGAGATTGGAGGCCGAGTTAGTGGCCTTGGGCTCTTTTCCTGCTGGCTCCTACATGTGGCAGGCTGTGGTGTACTAGTGTCTTTCTATTGTGAACCCAGGATTCAGTGATTTGTGCTACATTGGCATTTCTGTGGGATCGAACCAGACGAGCGGACGTTTGCTCCACACAAGCATAAATGCACCTTAGATGCCCATAATCCCGTCACCAATTTACTGGTATATAACTGACAAATGAATGTTAA
Source organism: Clarias fuscus (assembly GCA_030347435.1). Lineage (NCBI taxonomy): Eukaryota > Metazoa > Chordata > Actinopteri > Siluriformes > Clariidae > Clarias > Clarias fuscus. The sequence goes on from CM059228.1 coordinate 8,869,696, forward strand.
TGTTAATGTTATCTTAGGAACAATATTTCTATTATGAGATACTGAAAGGAAAAGCTCTGGCACAGTTCATGTCCACCAGGCAGTATGGGATAAATCTATTTTACACCATCTCTGCCATATTCATTGCTTTAAGCTTGATTAGTACAGCTGCAATGTGCTAATTATCTGACTATAAACGTGTCTCCTGCCCAGGAGCTTGTACTAACAGCTCATTAAATCAAATACTATTAGCGCTGTATTTATCGTCATTTGTGCGCAGCTGACCTGGGTGCTGGAGAGGAGGGAGGAGACGAGGAGCTTGATGGGAAGCTGAATTTGTGCTGAGCTGAAGAGATCTCTCCAGATGAGTCTACCAAGTCGGGCATGCCTGGTGATGTGCTCACGCTCTCTTTGACTACCAGCTCGGGATCCAAAATGAACAGCTCATCCTGGGAGATCTCTGTCACATAGTGCAGATGTTCCTAACACACACACACAGTTTTTTTTTTCTTTTTTTTTTCTTTCCAGAATGAGTCACTATTGAAACACAAAATTAAATTAGGCAATTTCTTTTTTCTTTTCTTTTTTTATTAAAAAGCATTCTTATAATTAAATAACAAAATCAATAATTGAAATTACGGTGGATTATGCTTTAACTACATTAATCACACACTGATTCTTATTGTCTACCCTTCACTGGTCGTCTAAATGAGCATAAAGAGAGAGACAGAGAGGGAGAGAGAGATTTACCTGTGCTCGATCAATCCTGTAGAATCGATCAGCTGTGGTCGCTGCAAAAACAAAACAGTTACAGATTTAAGCACAGAGCCCGATCCAAAACCACAAGCATAAGCGTGCACTAACAAATTTTCTCTTTTATTCAGTAAATGCACAAATCAGGGACACGTTTCAGTCTGGTTTGTGCAAGCAAGAATACTTCATTGGTTTTGACATTGTGGATCAATTACAGACAGCATTAGCTGTGTAAAGTCTATCCTGAACAGATTTTTTTTTTTTTTTTCCCCCTAGCAGAAAGGTCCAGGGCTTGAACGTTTCTAGAAGAAGTGAGTTAAAGCTAAATTTTCCGCAGTTAGAATTTGGCAAAGCAGTGTGCAACAGATGGCAGAAGAAACATTTCCTAAGTACATTACTTACTGACAAACATATTTTCAAAATGATCATAATGTCCATAGTGATTTTCTCCCTCCAGTTCGCCCCCCTACTGACACAGTCACTGATGGGACGGATTTGGTTTGTTCGCTTGGTGCACAGTCTATCCATAAGGACCAGTGAAAGCACACTTGCCCTCATTTTTTAACCAAAGAGTGAGTTTCATTTATTTGCACAATGCCTCTCTGAAGGTCACGTTGCATGTTCAAATAATTGATTGATTAATGGATTCAGTGATTTTATTAAGGTGTTGCAGGGAACTGAGTCAGGATGATGTGATTAAAAAAAAAAAAAAAAAAGGTAGTAATGGAACATTTAACAAAGCTTTCAAAACATGTACACAAACATCCGCCCACCTTTGAAAACAGCCAGTTAGTCTAACCGATACATCAGCAGGAAACAGAGGTCATTATAATCATAAACATGAACATATGCCTGAGATAAGCTTGAAAATACAACACTTTGCTATGATTGCAGCTCTCCTGCTGCTCTCTAACTGAAAACTACAGGAAGCTCTCTGAAAATAGAGCCAGAAACTGCCCTAAGCCAAAGGGAAAGGAGAAGGTAGAAATGGATCGGGGGGTAGGAAATGGGATCGGTAGCTGCTGCTCCAAACTCTTCACATCTCTCTCCCTCTTCTACACTTTCAGCAGAGTTAATCTGTAGACTGGACGCTGACCTGAGAAACAAATATCATGCAGTTCGGACAGTTCTGCTTCACTCGTCGTTTCTCCAAGTGATGTGATTTGATTGGATTTGATTTGATAAAAAAAAAAAAAAAAAAAACTTTTTTTGGCACATATTGTGATTACGATTTAAACTGTGATATTTAAGTATTAAATGTATTCATTCATTTATCTAGGCTAACAGTACATAATGGCACAATAATCACATTAGAAGGATATTTCCCTATATGTATTTATCACTTCAAAATGACTGTATTTAAAAAAATAAATACGATTGTTGACAAACTCCCTTTAAATTCCTGACTTTGTCTATGATACCTGTAATAAACTGCAGCCATCTGCAAATGAATAGTGCACATGTCCATATTGCGGTTTCAATTTAAATGCTTTCATTTGATGCAAAAACAACAACAACAAAAACTCCTTCCCAACAGTGTTTGACTGGAATTTAGTAACCCAGTGTAAGGATCTATCCAAGACGAGAACATCAAAGCACTTTTGTACAATACATGTAAGTCGCTCTGGATACGACTGTCTGCCAAATGCCTAAATAAAATTGTACCGGTTTGGCATTAAAAACTATAAAAGTTATCTAATAAACATTAAAATGCTGCATGACTTATTCTTTTGATTGTTTAAATGTCATGTCTAATACAAAGCGTGAAACCTTTTGTTGCCTGCTAATCACCTGTTGCACACTCCAGTCCAGTAGGTGGCGGCTTTGCGGCACATGCACCATTAACTCGAAAGAAAAAGTATCGATACTCTTGCAAAACGTGAGTATTTCTGGAAGATGCCTGTGGTTTGTGTCTTCGGTATTTTTAAGGAATGGTAACGTTTGAAAGTTTGTCTAAATTTAAAAAATTTATTCTGATTCCAACACAGAACCTTTGATTTAATTCATTGAATCGATCCACAAAAGATTGACGAAAGTAGTCGACCTTGATTAACTTGCCAGAAGTATTCAAATTAAAATTGCCAAATTAGCTGAATAGCTTCGAACAGACGCAACTTCCGTGTGCTCGATCACATCTAAGTGAGCAGGCTTTTCAACAGAATTATTGCATCTCTTCTCAGTCGGGCAAAAAGCACAGCACCGATTCTATTCCACAATGAAAGAGTAAATAAAGCCAAGAGGAATTTCAGACAGAATGCTGCTGGTTGAATAAACACTTGTTTACTCCAGCACCCTGAACCTCAGAGCACATTTCCTTTGTGCATCTTAAGATGTACTGTAAATAGGTTAAATACTTGATCTGTATGAAGACTATTTTTACATTTTCATACATACTACAACACTGTACACAGATTCATGTTTATATACAGTACTGCCTGCTCTCATGGGCTCTGATTACAATTTACCTTTTTAACACAAACAATCTGTGTGTGTGTATGTGTGTGTATGTTTGTGTGAGAGAGAGAAATGGTTCCATCTCTTTGTTTCAATCAGCAAAGAAATCAGATGTGAGCCTACAATTAAAAAAAAAGTGAAAATACTTAAACACACACCCATACAAAAATATATTGGAATAAATCTGTGATTCAAATGAAATCTTCTGACATGTGTGTCTGATATCAGTGGGTGTGCTTTACATGCATGGAGATTCTAAATGTGGGTGATGTTACAATACCGCAGTGACAAAATTGTGTTTGGTGTAATGGGTCCGCCTAAAAAGCTTTGCCGAGAGAGAGAGAGAGAGAGAGAGAGGTGTACAGTAAAAGCCGCCGAGGTGAGGTGTAGTCTCCTAAACAAGTTAATGACTGGAAAAATCATGTAGTGTAGTGTGCACTAGGCTTTAAAAGAGTCAGCCGGAGGAGTGGCCTTTGTTCTGACCGGAGAAAGAGAATAGGGTTCTGCAGAAGCCTCGGTCTCTGTTGAGGCGGAGCAGCATTAATTGTGATGTTGGCTGCCATGATCATGACGTTGAGAAGAACAGGACGGTGTTAGCTACAGTAAGATTGGCAGGTAAGATTCTGTCTGAAGACATCCACTCAGGTACAGGAAGACCTGCTGGCTCAGTGGTTTAGTCTTTGGGATGTTCTGTTGATCAGAAGGCCTTGAGCATGACCCTTTACCATCAAACGCTCAAGCATGTAGCAGATGTGTAATTGTAGATACTGTTGGACATAAAGGTTCTATAATGAATCTGGACTGGAGGTTTGTTGAGGTACTGCAGTGCTGACTGTAGAATTGAAAGCCATGGCTGGTGTCGTCTGCAATAGTTTTGGACAAAGTTAACATTTCATCTGTGCTTCCGGGTTGAGATTCTGCTAGTTACTGTATACTGTACATTCAGCAAAGCAGAGTCGATTTGCCCAGAATAATGTTGGACATAGCAGCAGTTAGTAGTCAGCATTGGCTTTTAGGATTCTGAAAAACAGGGCTAAAAGATTTCTGCACACTGATACAGTGTTCAGGAGAGGGGTGTGGGGATTGGCTTAATGGTTCTGGCCAGAGGGATGGTTTTTGCTCTAATGGTTCTGAAAAAAAAAAAAAAAAAGAATGCTGCTATTGGCTTAAAGGGTTCTGGTCAGTGTACATTGTCAGGTTCGTCTGAGGTCTGTTTCCATGGAATTAGAAAAATCCTATTTCATGCTGTAGAATCAACAGTTAATGCTGTGTGTGTGCGTGTGTGTGTGTGTGTCTTTCCATGGCTTTTGCTCTATGAGAGATGAGTGGAATTAGTGGCAGTCTGGAGATGGCAGGGGGAGAACACCCTATCGAGTCCATCATGTCAGACATCTAATTAGTCTACGAAAACAGAATGTCTCCCTCTCTGCTTCTGTCTCCTCCTCGAACTTCCCCTTCTCTGTCAGTAATGCTGGCTGGGTAATGGCCTGCTCATTAGGGCAGAAATGTCAGTGAATATTCTCTCCTCCATTTGAACCTTTCTTAACCTTTATTTAATTACGGTTGGGCCACTGAGCAAGCTTGCTGTTTTTTTTGTGTTTTTTTTCAAGGCTAAGGACGGTGAGACAAGGCCGTCATGTGATACCACCTCTGGAGAAGCTGAGGGGTTTGTAATATTTACATAACACGGCGCTCTCTTTCATCGTCCTCGCGTTGTAGCGCTGATCTGATCGAGCACCGTGTAACGGCAACATGGATCTTTCAGAAATGACCACTTTTACACCAGGGTTTAAAAAAAAAAAAAAAAAAAAAAAAGCATCATGATAAATATGAGAATAGCACAACAGCATGAAACGGACACAACAAAAAAAAAAAACCCAAAGAAAGAAAGAAAGAACAAGCAAAGAATTTAGGCTGGTTTCCAAAAGCAAACTTCAGAACAATAACCACAATGCATGAAAGACAAGAATTACTTACAGTCCAGAAAGCACCACTTTGGTGACAATCTCTGACATGACAGTGTTTTGGACTTGGTCTCATCACCTGCCTGCAGGACAACAGGAAAAAAAAAAGAGAGAGAAAATGATTTCTTGTGTCTTAGTACTCTACAGTTTTCACTCTGTATTACTTCCTTATTTAAAAAAAAAAACTGAATCTGGACGGCTTTGCTTCACTAGCATGCTCCGACCTCTGTTCAGTGTTAACATGCATCTGACTAACAGCAGATTGTCGTTCAAGGATAAAAAATTAAAAATAAAAAAAAAAGGCAAAGAGGAGCCACGTTGTTGATCCAACACTATAGTAACACTTGACACCACATGAATACATGCAGAAGCCTCGATACAACACGTACACGACACAATAACACACAGCGAAGGCAAAGTCCTCATCCGATACACAACACTAATCACACCTGAGGAGCCCTTAGGAACAAGGAGGAAGGACGGAGTGGTGCATGATTCGCTGGATGTACTGTTTAATATACCAACACTGTTAATGCCAAATACTGAAGTGTTTGAAATCAGATTTTAAAAACACAGGAAGTTCTGCTTGCGGAGTAATTATTCATGTGTGGGTGTAAGAGCAGGAGCAGAGCATGGATTCTGAGGGGAGGTGTGTGTGTGTGTGTGTGTGTGTGTGTGTGTGTGTGTGTGTGTGTGTGTGATTGGAGGGGGGGGGGGGGGGTGTGCAGGGAAGAGATTACGCTCTGCTTGAGCCCGAACGGAAACGCTTTTCTGTTTTTTTTTCTCTCCTCCCTCCTGAAAGACAAACATCTGTTTTCCAATTCAGACTCTTACTCAGAGGAATAGAAAACATCCAGCAAATATCCTGAGAGTCACAGTCAGGAGCACAGATCTTCTGCTTCAACAAGCTCCTTTGTGTTCAATCAAACTGTCGCTTGCGTCTGACTGCGTCCCTCTATGAACAATAATGGCTTTTTGTTTTCCAGGCTTGTTCCTGAGATTGCTCCAGGTCTGCTTCGCTTTCTAGCTATTTCACCCACCTGCAGCATCACTCGCTGAAGAGAGGGGTGACAAGGGACAAAATCCTGCAGGATAAAAGAGGTCCCAAAATACACACACACACACACACACACAGACACACAGACACACAGACACAAATTCCCACAAAGCCTGATTAAATACACAAACTCTTATCTACAGGATCTGTTCTGTACATCATATTATCTGTATAACTACAGGCAGTTTAGCACAACATGTATGGAGAGATACTCTCTCTCTCTCTCTCTCTCTCTCTCTCTCACACACACACACACACACACACACACATAAGAGATGAATTCAGTGCTAGGCTCTAAACAGGTTTGAAGAGCTGTTCATGTGAAAATGTTTGTGTGTGTGTGTGTGTGTGTGTGTGTGTGTGTGTGTGTGTGTGTGTGTGTGTGTGTGTGTGTGTGTGTGTGTGAGAGAGAGAGAGAGAGAGAGAGAGAGAGAGGGAGAGAGAGGAAATGAGAAATAGAAGAGAGGGAGAGAGACGGAGAGAGAAGGCATAAAAGAGAAATAGAAAAAAATGTGAGAGAGAGGAAGAGAGAGTGTGAGCACGAGAGAGGTAGATGGGGAAGAAAAGAGAAAAAAAGGAGTGAGAGAGAAAGACAGAGAGAGAGAAGGCTTAAAAGAGAAACAGGAAAGGTGTAAGAGAGAGGAGATAGATAGAGGGAGGAAAAGAGAAATAGAAGAGAAGAAAGATCACAAGAAAAAGAGAGAATGAAGAGAATAAAAATAGGAGAGAGAAAGAGAGAGAGAGAGAAAGCATGAGAGAGCAAGACAGTATGAAGAAAAGAGAAATAGAAGAGAAAGATCACAAGAGAGAAAGAGAGAGAAAGAAGTAAAGAGAAATAGGAGTGAGAGAGAGAGAGAGAAAAGGTATAAAAAAGAAATAGAAAAAGTGTGAGTGAAAGTGAGAGAGAAAGAACAAGAGAGCAAGACAGATAAGGTAGAAAAAAGAAACAGGAGAGAGAGAGAGAACATCAGAGAGAAAGAGAGAAAAGAGAAATAAAACAGAGAGAGAGAGAGAGAGACAGGAGGGAGGGAGATAGAAAGCACGAGAGAACAAGACATAAGGAAAAAGAGAAATAGAAAAAAGAGAGATGGAGGAAAAGTGAAATAGAAAAAGTTAAGAGTGAGACAGAGAAAGAGAGAGAGAGAGAGAGAGAGAGAGAGAGAGAGAGAAATGAATTATCAAATAAATACTCAGCTGCACTTCAGAAACCTCTAATAGCAACACATTTCACACCCTATTTACCGCCTGGGGTTCTTGATTAACATCAGCAGGAAAGGATTTGTGTGTGTGTGTGTGTGTGTGTGTGTGTGTGTGTGTGTGTGTGTGTGTGTGTGTGTGTGTGTGCCCACTCCTATATTTAAAACACTCTAAGTGACACGAAACTCAAAATATTAACCGGCTCACTCATTTTAAATAATTTGAATCATTTAAAAATAGAACAAAGATTTTTAATTATGGTCTACATCACGGTCTATTATTAGCTGACTGAAACATCAAGTCTACAAATGAGTTCAATTCCATGAGCGGTTCTTGTTGTAATCAGTATTACAACATATAATCATTTCATTCTGGGCAGATTACTGAGGACTTTTTTCCCCTTTGCGTGTATAAAAGTACAAACGTCTTACAGCAAAGCTTTCACAAAACTGCTGCTTCTGCTTGAACTGATCGTTTTTTTTTTTTTTTTAAATCATTCTCATCCGTATTCAGGTTTATGCAACAGGACACTACGGGATTAATGATATAAACAGGATACATCTGAATGTCCGACTAATTAGGCTCGTATGTGTAACTTTAAGCAACACTTGGACGATCAGAGCGCGGGTTTCGGACTTGGCGAGGAACACTGGGGTATACGTGAATGCAACCGAGAAACCCTGGGACGTCCGTGGAGAGCTGAATGACCAATTAAGAAGAGTCTGAAAGTGTGTGTGTCAACGAGGCAAGACAGGCAGAGGAAGCAGGAAACATTTGGCAGCCTTTTTTTCTCGAAAGTAAAAGCTTTTCCCAGTGAAAAAGAGCAAGCTCTCGGTATAAATGTGTATGAACAGGAGCCAACGACTTCATAGAGAAGATACATTAAAGTAATGAAAAAGCTTGCGCTGGCAGGAATAAGGGTGTGTGTGTGTGTGTGATACAAGTACTCCATTTGAGCATGTTTTTAGAACAGCTGGCAGCGTTGTCATGCTGTCATGCTGTCATGCTCTCTGCTTAAGCCGGAAAAATTAACATGCTTGTCTTCCTTGTGAAAATGTACACACATGCTGGTAATAAAAAAATAGCCTCTGAAACGGAGCTCGGAATATATTTAAGCGATATCACACGAGAAGGAGCGCCGTTGTAGCGAATATCAGCACGGCTCCGATGCAGCTGCAAGCACAAGGGCTTTTATATAACGGTTCCACAAACATAAGGAGTCTTTAGAAACTTTTAAGACTGACGTCATATTCTCACTTTAAAATCTACAGTATGTAGGTTGTAAAATCACTCTTTTCATACACCCTTGATCAGAGGTTAGAGAGGGATTTAGGATTCAGGGTTTAGGATTCAGCCTGATGTTTGTAGCAGCTTTGTAGCTCAGGTTGGCCATGGTGAACAGAACATCAGGAATGCTTGAGAGGTGATTCGGAACGGCTTTCAAGCGATTACTAAGCTGACCGAGTGTTGGTCAGGGCGATATAATGTGTCTTCCAGCTGAAAGTGCTTCTGTGACTGGTTTTGAATGTGGGTTTTGGCAGGTAGCTTCTCTCCCCTCACTACTACAGACTGTACAGACCTACTCTCACCCATGCCGTGACCGACAGTTAGTGTAATTAACGACTTCTACAACATCCGTGATGTGGAGTGATGCATAGTTAAATGTCTCAAGGATGTTATAGTCTATATCGCCACATGTGGAACACCTCTCATCCAATCAGATCACTCGGTCAGAACCATCATATACTGTAACATGATTTATAAAATTTATTTTAATAAAATAAAACAACTTGAAAGCGAACGTGTTGTTTAAGATGACATAACGTTATCAGATGTGTTTTCTTGTTGACTGGTTTTGAAGGTGGGTTTTGACAGGTAGCTGTACTGCGGACTGTACTGACCTACTCTCAACCACGCGGCGACTGACAGTTAGTCTAATTAACGATTGTTAGAAGACCTGTGACGCAGAGTGATACGTAGAGGTAAACATCGCAGTGCTCTTATACTCTATATCACCACCTCTCATCCAATCAGATCACTCGGTCAGAACTGGTGCGTTTTATAATATTAGAATAAAATAAAGATAATAAATCACTAACACTAGTCTGACACAATATTACTATGTTTAGTGTGAATAATTATTTGAGAAGTACTGTATGTATTATAATACACATCTACACTGTTGGCAGCTCGAAAAACAGCTTCAAATTGATGCTCTCGTTCTCAGAGTAGCTTATCTACGACTCGATAATATTCTCCTAATGTGATATTTTGCTCAAAACCACTGCCCCTGCCAAAAAAAATGCCCTGTAACTTTCTTTTTCCTTGTTCTCAACATTTTTTTCTTATAACAAGACGCGAACACACCTACCATCATTACTGGACTCTGAGAGCACCATTTCTTTCCAGACTATCTGAAAAAACCAAACTACATAACCTTAGTGTTACAGACCCGCGGTTCACCGATTTGCTGAATAGTTCTGTCCATTTTACAAAATCCAGCAATGTAGTTGTTGTAATGTTTTTTTTTTTTTTTTGTTCAATGAGGAGAGTGCTTGTGGGTAAAAAAAATAAAAATAAAAAAATTAACAGCCAGGCTTAGTGCAGGATGGTAACCATGGAAGCACAGGAGGCGAGTCAGAATACCACCAGGGAAAAAAGGTTGAAGGTTGTAGGTGTATTTTCATCTCTTCTTTCCTGATGAGTTGCTGCTCTAACATTTAGGTGAATGCTGCCACACGCTGTAGGCGTCTTGTGCACTTCGACGCATGTGGGTTTGAGCGTTGAGGTGCCTATTACTTAATCAGTTACTTAGTAAAAATACCTATTCTAGGCCAGAAAAGACAAACAAATAAATAGAAGAACTGAGGAACAGAGCCAGCAGTGTTTGTAGAAGCGAGGCTCGACATTAGAAAAGTTTCACTGTCCTGAATGACATGCAAAGCTAGCACATCACGGCTGTCTCTCAGCTCGAGACTCACTCTTTCCTATACCTAGTTATTTTTTTTCTCATAATCGACAATTCTTACTTATTTTCTTCTTCCGTCGCCAGCGAAATCACTATCATTTTAGCTCCTTTAATCCCTGCTCTGCTTTACTCTTTTTTGGCATTCCTTTGAACTGCATCTTTGCTCCCGCTTTACCCATTAATAAGATTCCCTATCCCTTCATCCTGCTCTTCATCTCTCCTTTCTTCCCACCTTCTCACTCTGTCTCTTTACCTCTTGCAGTTTCTCAATCTGCACTCGGCACGTTTCCAGGTCACTGTCTCCAGGGATGACGATCAGCCCCAGTGGGATTGCTAAGAGATAAAGAAAGAGAGGGAGCAACAGAAGAAGAGAGGATATAAAGAAAGAAAAAACAAAGAGAAGAATTCAATTATTCGCTTGATAAATGGTGTGTTTGTGTGTTTCTGTGGGCATGCTTTCCAGTGTATAATGGCAAGAGCACCACTAGTGATGGACGGATCAAATGTTTGATAGCGTGGACCATCCAGCTGTCCAGCGTGCTGTCCAGTTTCATGTTTTGGTTGCCTGGAAACTGACTAGACTACAAAGTGCTTTATGGACGCAATGTAACAATGTACTGTACGATGTGTATGGAGCTAGTCAGTAAAGCGCATTAACACAGACTAACGAAATGAAAAACGTTACGATTATTACATGAGACACTAATGCTTCTCAGGTAGCACACGGCGTTTTCGCATGTAAAGATATACGCCTGACTAGACACTTTTCGTTATTTTTATTACTTTTACTCTGTGTGTTTTGTGAAGAGTAGCAGTGTACATAACAGTTTTACTCGGCACATTATTTTGCTTCAGTGTTTCCAAATACCTGCATGCTCCTAATTCAGAGAAGATGCTTGTTAACCCATGTAGTTAACGTCTTTCTTCTATCAGACAGATCACACCTCTGCCTGTGTATGGAGCAGCAGGTGTCGAGATTCAGAACAGACAGCACACGCTGTTGTTGCAGCACTGAGGTGCTTTGCACCACCGTGAAGCACATTACGCACAAATAAAAACCTTGCATAAAAAAACAATAAAAATTCATCTAAGGACATGTTTACAATTCTTACTTAAAAATGAACTAGTCCGTGTACATCTATATGTCCTAATAAAGGTTTGGTCAAATTTCAACAAATGGTTTAGTTGTGGATAGAGAAAAAGTCTGATGACGCCAACGCGAGATGACGGATAGTGCTTTGCAGGCAGGAGACACAATGAAATAGCTAATGTACATCTACAGTATTAAACAAGCCGGTTGTCCATGATATTATATTTAATAGCTATATAGAAAATGTAGAATATACAGTAGCAATCATATACTGCGCTGCTTGTTATTGAGGAGAATAAGTTCAGCAAGCTAATCATCAAAGCTGAACACAAGGCGTTGTTGCAGTACAGTTACTGAAGAACAGTCACTATATTGACTAGATGAGCGACACATGCACACTAAGACTTAGCATGGAAGACGAGTATTCTCAATCCCGCTGAGAGAGAGAGAGAGAGAGAGAGAGAGAGAGAAATAAGTGGCTCAGATGTGTTCACATGACGCTCGACAGAAAAAGTGTATACGTACTGCTTGTATTGCAAGACCTTGCTCATCTATCAAGTTAAATCCAAGGTTTCACTGTACTATACAGCCACATTACTATACTTTTGACTATTTGTTATATTTGGACTGTATAAGATGGGGAAAAAATGTATAAGAAAGTTAAATAACTGTGCTTTCTGAGGAAGGTAATGTGGGTGTTTGGTCATAAATGGTTTTGCAGGATTTGTTGATAGAAGAGATATGTAACGATGACACGAGATGGCGGACAGCGGTCACTGTGTGTCTCGTATGCTTTGCAGGCAGACGAGGACACAAAAAGTAGTTTAGTCTTTCTGGCTGATGAACCTTCTCGCCCAACATGCCACTACCTACATATGTACCGTAAATATATATAAAATAGCACAGATCTGCGTGTCCTGGGCTACTGATTTGTCCACTTCTGAAAACACACCCTATTTACTTACGGGGTTTAAATTCTATTAAAAATTAATTACAATTCAGCTGAGGGAAATGAAAAGGGCTACATGCTGGATTGAAGAAATAATACCCAGAGCCTGTTGCTGCTGTTGATATTATCAAAGCAATTCCCTTGAGCAAAGGTTTGTTTGCTCATGACATTTACTACTGCATTTTTGTAAAACGAAAAACAAAAAACAACAGGTTGAGAATTTAGATCGTTTTCAGGAGACCAATTCCAAGAGAGCAAGATAACACTGGGAGAAAGCACTTATACTGTTACCAAGCAGTTTATAAAGGTTTGTTTTCTCATCACAAGCAGGAAACGGCATACTAATCAATAGATATTGCATTTTTGATTAATGGAAGCAATTTTTCTTGTCACAGAGCCCATTATATCCCGCTTGCTTGAAACTAATGCACTGCTCGATTTGGACTTCATCGGAGAGACTTTTCTAAAAGGAGCTTCCTAATGGAAAATACCTGAGACCGACCAGAACTCAACAGCTGGCTGAGCTCACAGCAGCTCTGGCCTTTTAGACGTTTAGAGCAGATGAAGCAAAACGATAAATGCCACGTTGTATTTTTAGATTTAAAAAAAAAAAAAAAAAAAAGAAGGGAAAAAAAAAAGAAGAAGCTTGAATACATCAGAGCCTGGAAGCCAAACAGCTCTGTTTCACTAGGCAGAACCTCCATCAGCAGGAAATCATTTAAACACTGGCAGGTTTCTTTAACTTCTCCGACTATATCGTTTACAGTCTTACTGATTTTGTCTGACTAGTTTAAAGTTTATAGCACTCTGAAGGACTAAGACATGTTCAGCCTGCTGTTTCTAATAAATATGTTGGATCGGCTTCATGGAGCTACACTTGTTTCAGTGCATGTGTAGTATTCCAGCATCAGTATGAATGCTTATTTGGTGTTAAGTGCGAAAATCCATAAATTTTTATGGGAAAAAAAGTCAAATTTTTATTACTTCTGGAGTGACAATTGGTGTTTTGGATTCAGATGTACTGTTATGGCTTGGTTCGCCCATGGAAAAAACATTGTAATGTGTCAACCACTTACTTGCTCAGGTGTGTTGCGTGTCAAAGTAGAACTAAAAGCAGTACAGTGGCTCTGGCATTTTGAAACGATGCGCTAGGCTGTGCGACACTTTTTCTCTCCCTTTTTCTTCCCCCCCACCCCACTGTAAGCCCCTTTCTTGGATTGGATTATATCTGCCTCGCTGGTTATGTCACTCTGAATTAAAGCTCCAGTCAAATAGGTAAATGTAAGAGGAACAGCAGAGTTGAACTGGGTTTACTGCTGTTGTCGTGGTGGAAGAAGTTGTTCATGATTTGCCAGTAAGAGGTTCGCTAATTTAGCCTTGTCTTTAGTGATTTGTCAGCCATTATATTAATATGAGCAATGATAAGATTGCTTTTAGAGAACTGCAAGTCTCGCAATCAGGCAGAGAACAGAGAGACAGAGAGCTCTTTACTGAGGAATGTTTGGTTGCTTAGCAACATCAGAACAGGCATGCTCTAATTTAATTCAGGCTTGTTCGTTTTTCCTCTCTCTCTCTCTCTCTCTCTCTCTCGTCTTTCTGTGTCCCTTCCCCAATTTCCATGTCTTTCTTTCAATCCCTTTCAGTTTGTTTCCAATATTGTGTAAGCTCTTTCGAGGTGTGAAGAGTGTGTGACAGCACCTGAGACAAAAGCCAGATGTGTTTTATGATCCTCACAAATGGACATCCATGTGACATGGATATTATCTTCATGGAGCACATGTTTAAAACAACCCTGTGCCGTGCTGAATGTGTTGGAGTTTGGTAGCCTTTTGTGAGTCAGTGTTAACCTGATGTCTCAAAAGCAGCTCATGTGTGTTTACGTTCGTGCATGAGTGTGTTTGTGTGTGTGTGTGTGTGTGTGTGTGGGTGTACGCATGAAAAGGGTTGATGTTGTCACGTCCTGACATCTAGTGTCAGAAAAGAGAAAAGCGCAGAAGTATTTATCAAACCAGTTTAGTTTCAGATGTAGTGATTGCAGACTGTACCAGGGACTGAAAGAGCACTACAAGTGTACTTAATTGACTTAATTGATAAACTGGCGTACTATCTAGTCAAGTCAAGTCAATTTATTTATATAGCGCTTTTAACAATTGACATTGTTGCAAAGCAGCTTTACACAATAAAAGGAGTAAGTTTGTATGCAATGTGAATGTGTATGAATCAAAATGATAAGATTGTCCCTGATGAGCAAGCCGAGGGCGACGGTGGCAAGGAAAAACTCCCTGAGAGGAACCAGACTCAACAGGGAACCCATCCTCATATGGGTGATAAAGGATAGCAGGGATATCTGCCTCTACAAGTTACTCACTGGAGTATATAGTTTCTTTCTACCTCATGGTATGGTCTAGAGTATACAGATACCACCTGTATACATCATCTTTACTCCACCCTCTCCTCTACACCATCCTCTCCTCTACCCCACGTTTATACTTATCTGATAAACTGGCATACTATTTGCCTCTACAGTTACTCACAATATTAATACATTAATTCTGAATATGAATGAACAAGATCACTCTCCAAACCAGAAAAGTCTGAGTGGACCTTCTCCTTACACATGGGTTACATTAAAATATATACATTAAAAAGCGCCATTCAAACAAAGCTTTTTCCTACTCCATCCTGTTTTTTAATAGACCATCTGTACAATAACTAAAAACATTCTACTGTTGAATGTGCCAGGCTTTCATTTTACGCATTCTCAAAAGCTCTAAGCATAAACTGGGCTTTAGTGTACTGTATGACGGACTTGTACTTGGATTTATGAAACTCCTCAGCAATGGATTAGGAAATGTTTAAAAATAAATAAATAAATAAAATTAGTAAACTGCTTCCATGTGGTCAAAAAATGATGACTGATAACGACTAGAGAAAAATCAAAGTCATGTGTGCATCGAGTTATACTGTACTGGTAGGTCTATGCGTGAAGGACATTTATTTTATTTGTTTAACAGATTTCATTTGAAATGCAGTGAAAAAATAATAATTCGGTATTAATTGGTAGAAATGACAGTACTGAGCAATGGTTATACAGACAGCTTTATGACATGCTGTTTTAACTGTGGAAAGTCACAGGATTTCGTCTCTTTCACGAACAGTTTATAGTGTTGGCACACAGTGAACAGGGTCTCTGCTGGAAGCATTAATACGCGATGCAATGTTTCCAAAGTAGCAAAAGAGAAGTGTGCATTTGTTCAGAATTCACTGTAGCATCGATTATACGGTCATCAATTACACAGCTTGTGTATAAGAGCCTGAAGTGCCTAAAATCCCAGTATAGCTGCTGAATCGGCAGTGAAATGAAAGTTCCACAAGCAGTGCCAGCTCATCAGCAGGGATGCATTTATGTTCGCAGAGTTATTAATGCAACTGGGAATCCAAAAAAAAAAACCTACAAAAAGCAGTAATAGAGGCCTACTGGGTAGAGGAACGCCACTGCACCCTTTATTAACATTTTTAATGAAAGAGGAGCGTCTTACAGGACACACTTAATGCCTGGGATGCTAAATTTAAAAAGCTTACAAAGGATTTTTAAAAGCTTAAAAAGCAAATGCCGAGTTCAGAATGAAAACTAATTAATTTCTGCAGACAGAGGTGTAATTGTAGACAGTGTGTCTAGGACGTTCAGAGCCATTCCTAAAGATTACGAGATATAATGAGGGCTGGTGGAGTGGATGCTAAGATTATTCTTTTCCAGTGCATGAATTGTTCAGACCTTTTGGGTTTGGTTTTTGAGATATTGGGCTGGAATATGTGTTGAAAGATCAGCAGCTCGGGTTAATAATATTAGCTCTTCTGTAATTGTCTTGCACACAGGTGACACATCTGCTTTAACAAACACGTGAACAGAGTTGTGTTTAAACTGATACGTCGAGTAAGACGCCTCTCAAATTCTGCATTTACTGAAATCTACAGGGATGAGCCACTGCTCCACACTACCATGTGACGACGGTCAGCGCTATTAGTAGGAAACATGGATGTTTACGCAAATACAATTTTGTAAGTGGTAGGGGCCATTAATCATTAATTCCAACAACTGGAATCAAAATGTGGAGTATTGAAAGAATTGTGTGTGTGTGTGTTTGTGTGCGTTTGCACTTACAAGCTTCTTTAAGTTTCTCTTTGTGGTAATGAAGATCCTCATAGTCGTGCATGCTGATCCGGTTCACTCGGATGCGCAACCTTTCTGGGATCGGCTGCTGACTGTGACGGACGGAAAGAGACGATGCCTGATTACCGACACAAAATCTTCGTTATTGATTAATACAAAGTGTAACACAAGGGGACGGAGAGTAAAACACATGTACTGTATGACTGGCTGTTATTCTCATATTTCAGTATATTACAGGATGTGTGTTGCCCGAGATGAACACATGGTCAGTACTACTGGAAATCCTACCATGAGCAAATGATCATTACAGCGAGATTATTAGCTTCCATTTCCATATCCTCGTTCTTATTGTAATGGTAAATTACCACACATTAAGGGGTAAGCTGTTGATACCACACTAATCGCAGAAACCCTTGTATAAGACATTTACGAAAACCACAAAGGAAAAAAAAAAAAAAAAGTACAGTGATAATTTCATTCAGGGCGGCTTGCTGTTTATGATGATTGGGATTCGAGAAAATGCATCTAAACATTCTAGTGAACACAGAGCAGACTGTGAGTGAGTGAGTGAGTGTGTGTGTGTGTGTGTGTGGTGTAGCTCACTCATTAAGCAGTGGTATAGAGGTCCTCCTCTTGGTTTTTTGCACCATGTTGGCCTGGTTTCTGAGCGAGATTTGGATGGTGGAAGGGGCGAGCTTGCACGGCTCTCCGTCTACCTGCATGGGGATTGACTTGTAGGTGGTCAGGGTCACCTCGCGGCACTGATTAAGCCTCTCGCCGTGTCCTCCGACCTGGAGCGTCGCCTACGACGACAGCAGGAATATATTTTTGATAACAAACACACTTTGGTTTATTTGCATTGCATTGTATGAACTATGTTTCTTTTTTATTCAGTTTGATTATATACTGTTATACATTATATTTAAGCAACAACACACAAGAGAGAGAGTGGTGTTTTACTGAAAAGCAGCACAGCTGTGGAGCAAGTGTGATATTGCTTTTATACACCATCTTGTCATAGACAACGATATGCAGCCAGGACATTTCCTTCCGCAAGAGTGGTTAGAAATTCACAAGATTTACATTATATTTCCACTTTAGAACCTCAGTACATCTGATTTGTAAAATCAGAACTTCTGGGTTGTGGGGTTCAATCTCAAATAGCGTAAAATGGAAAGCTAGTACTATTATGATGCCTTGTTCCACACACCAAGTGGAGCTCCTGATCAGGGTGTAGAGAAGGATTTGGGATTCAGCCTTGTGTTAGCAGCTAGTGTTGTTTAAGATGACGTTATCAGAGATATTTTCTTGCTGAAAGTGCTCCTGTGGCTGGTTTTGAATGTGGGTTAGGCAGGTAGCTGCTCTCACCTCAGTACTGCGGACAGGACCGTACTGATCCACTGATCTCTCTTCATCCACGCTGCGACCAAGAGTTAGTGTAATTATTGACTGTTATGATGCAGGGTGATGCATATAGCTAAATAGTCCTAGCGCTGTTACTGTCTATTATCGCCACATGTGGAATTCCTCTCGTCCAATCATTTAAAAGATATATTTAAGGATACAGTCTGTGATGCTGGCAGTTTTAAAACCCAAAATCCCTCACCTTACTGTACATGTGAAGCATCTGCCTCAAAAACACATGCATGTGTACTGCCTAGAAAAAAACCTGAAAGGAAGAAATCTCTCTGATTTGACATTTAACAAATACTTCCTGACTGCTTAAATATTACAAAAAAGTGTCAAAAGCCAACCAATCAAACAAACAATTAAGTAATTTGCTGCTGTCTTTACATTTTATATTGGACATTGCATTGGACTTAGGATGATACTCCTCTTATTAGCCAAATGAGAATCATGCGGGTTTGCGCTGCTGATTAGATTTGCGCGGCATTCTGGAGTGCATCTTGTATAATGTACCAGTGATGTCATGGTGAAGCCGATGACCTCGATGCAACCGTCGTCATGGCGCTGAGGCTCGAAGTCGTGGTGCTCACTTGGGTTCCCCCATGGTGTTGTGCCAGCACAGTATCTACACACACAGAAGAGACTTAAGACTCTGCATATGAAAAGACATGAAGGAGAGAGAGAGAGAGAGAGAGAGAGAGAGAGAGGGATTATGAGCTTCCTACCTGGGTATGTTGAGGAAAACCAGACACTGCAGCTTCAGCTCCTGAACCTTAGATGTTAAGTCTACACCATCACACTGTCAGTGAAAACAGAGCACAAGTCAGCAGCAGCTTAATCATCCGATGTGGTACAGTATGTGTGGCAGCTTCGGAAACCATGGTAACAATTTATAGATCCTTAATCCTTCCTGAAGCATTTTTTTTTCATCTTCAAATATTTGAAGAGCTTATTCATTGGTCATTGGAATAGGACCTGTCCTATATACTGACGGACAAGATTAAAACCACTGACGAGGGAAGTAGGGAAGAGATACTCATCTCATTACAGTTGATGAGTTGTTAGCAGTAAAATTAGGCAAGCAGAAGGTGACTGAGAACATTAAGTTCTTAAATGAGAAGGGCCTAATTGTGATGGCTAGACAGCTGGGTTCAGAGCCTCTCCACAACATGTCTTGTGGGTTGTTCCTGGTTTGCAGTTGTTAGACCCTGCCAAAGGTGGTACAGGAAAGGACAACTGTTTATCTCACACCATTTTCCTTTATCCCAAACTCTTCCCTCTCTTTTAAAAAAAAAAATCCCTTATGCACTTGAGGACAACTGTTTAATCGGCACCACAGGCTCACTGGTGCGAGTGATGAGTGAAGGTTAGCCCGTCTGGTCCACACCCATGTTCCACGCCCCTGTCCACTGATGAAATCATGAAACCACTTACAGACCATGGAGCAATGGGAAAAAGTAGTGGTTTGATGAATTATGCCAAGTGAGTGCGTGTCCACAAGATGGCACCAGGATGCACTATGAGATGAAGACAGGCACCATGTGTGCAAGTAGCAATATGGCAACATTTTCTTCCCAGCAGGATCATTTATTTGCCCTGCCACACTGAACAAACTGATCCATGGAGGAAGAACAGAGGACCCGCCTCACAACTTACAGATCTTCAGAGATTCACGGCTAACAACTTGGTGCCAGATACAGTACCACAGGACACCTTCAGAGGTTCATGCCTCAGTGTCTCAGAGCTATTTTGGTGGCACAAGAGGGACCTACTGTACACAGCATTGGTTTTAATGTTCCAGCTAATCATTGAATGTCCATTGATTTTTCTAGTATAGCAGCTAAATGTGTAACCTTACAGCCAACAGAAACCTTTCAACTAATGACCTTTTTCTTCATTAGCACCAGCTAAATTTTCCCACAAGATCATTCTCATAATCTGTAAATTTAGAACTTTTGAATTGGCGATATCTCTCTCTGAGCCTTGCACATCTGAATCCTGATATTTTTTGTCAAGTCAATTTTATTTATATAGCGCGTTTAACAATTGAAATTTGTCCATTTCTCCTGGCTGAGGTTCCGAAAAATTAAGCCGACATGAAAGTGCCAAAATGTGCAGTTCCTCAACTGTCCACTAGCTGGCTCCAAAACTGAGTCAATCCTCACAGATCCCATGTTAAAACATTAGAACAGAAATACACATGTTTACGGCCTGGTACTTAAACAGTTTTGCTCTCAATAGCTACTGTAGCTTTCCCATTCTGAAATGGGGGTGAATTTTTATGTAGCTCATCAGTTAAAATTATATTAAGCTATAACATTTTACATAATTGGGGCGCTGTTAATTTACAGCTGCATTATAGGTGTCAAACCACTAATTTAACTTAAACACTAAAAAAAAATTCCACAAGATCATTCCAATAGTCTTCAGAAACAGATAAAAAGTGTTCTCAGGCATTAGAGCTGGTTAACTTACCACCACTTTAATATGTTTGGCCAAATCTTTTGAGCTCCCCATGAGGAAGTCTGAGAAAGCAGTCTGAAAAACAGCAGAATAAATCCACATCAACATTAACCCTTATAATGAGGGCCACTGCAATTACTACACAACATCTGTTTCTTTTATCCCTTTTATTCTAACAGCTGTAAACATTTGCTCCCTGGCCATGTTTTTTTTTTTTTTAATCTCCTTAACACTAAATATACTGTAAGTCACAATTGCTGCTTTTCACAGGACTATAGACGTCCTGAAGCCTCCTTGTGACTGATGTCACGCCGCAGATGTGCTGCTACAGTACAGTACTATGCAATCAGATTCCTGAATTTGACACGGTTCTTGTATAAGATGTATGCGGTACACGACCGTGAGACATCTGGCACTGTTCGGCGTGCGTTCCCTCACAATCGCTGTGACTGTTTTGAAAAGATGTGTGACTAAAAGCCCGCTGGTGATTGTGTTTTTGTGTGTGATGGAAGGACGTCTTTTCTTGTCGCACTCACTCCAGCATAGAACATCTTGTTTCTGAAGCGACTGTTGAATTTTTCTGGGTTCGCCTCTGGGGGAAAAAGATACAAAAGACAGTGTTTCAATTAGTGCCAGTCAACCTGCCCACACACACACACACACAGACACACACACTATTCTAGTGAGATTGATACTATTCCACAAACCTCGAGACTCATGAAACCCCAGAGTTACATGAGCATCAAAGCCCAGGCTGAAATAGTTATTAAAAACATCTAGGGGAAGCTGTGAAATAAGGAAATAAAGCAGTATATGAATGCAGAAGATAACACGCCATATACACAGAAATGAAAGATACATAAATACATAAAGGTAGCAACTAAAGTAATTAATAAATCTCAAATAAACTTGAAACATTCTGACACTCAGAGTGAAGGCGGAGCATAGGTGAGGAGGTGGGAGGAGTCTACCTTGTCCGCCGCCTGTTCATCTTTCTCCTCTGGTCCTGCCTCAGCGTTTGGCTCCACACGCAGGTTCCAACGGTCGAGTTGCACAATGTTCCCATCCTCCACATGAGAGAGGATCTTGGATACTGGTTCATCTGTGTAACCCTGTACACACACACACTTCGGTCATTTCTCATTTAAATTTTATGTCATAAAATGTATTCATCCCCTAAGGTATGCGAGTTTTACTTCGGGAGACTAAAAACTAAGAAATCATAACTACGTCTACCCAGATACCTAAACTGATTATAAAACTGCTGTTAACTTCTGAAAAATGCTGTCTGTAGATTTCATAAAGTGTATCCCATATCTAAAAGCGAGGACATTATGTAAATAAGAACAGAATTTATTTTTTTTTATTTTGTTTTTATGGATTTGGATATGTGACCATTTAATTAATACTCAGAGAAAACACTTCAAAACCCAAAACTCATACTTGTGCAAATTATAGCAGGAAGAAAAAGAATAAAATACAAACTTGCCTCTTAACTTAACTCAGTTATAATGTTTTGTAGTACCCCATTTTAACTTTTCCAGATACTTTTCCCTTCATAGCCTGGAACTTAAATGGACTTAATTGGCGATATCTCTATCATCTCTCTAGTCTTGCACCTCTGAATCCTGATATTCTTTGCCCATTTCTCCTGGTTGAGGTTCTGTCAGAACCAAAAAAAATTAAGCCGACATGAAAGTGCCAAAATGTGCAGTTCCTCAAATGTCCACTAGCTGGCTTCAAAAGTGAGTCAATCCTCACGGATCCCATGTTAAAACGTTAGAACAGAAATATACGTACATGTTTACGGCCTGGTACTAAAACAGTTTTGCTCTCAATAGCTATTGTAGATTTCCCGTTCTGAAATGGGGGTGAATTTTTATGTAGCTCTTCAGTTAAAATTATATTAAGCTATAAAATTATACATAATTGGGGCGCGGTTGATTTACAGCTACATTATAGGTGTCAAACCGCTAACTGAATCAGTGTAGCGTAACTTACCACAAAGAAATGTACAGTAGGAGTTGACATGGAATCAAATGCAATCAAACGCAAAGTAATGTTAGCTTATGAATTAAAGTTAGCCACCTGACGTGGCTAAATTAGCATCTTCCGACCAAAAGACAGTTGGGGTTAGCTCCAGCAAAGAAGGCGATGACCAGAGCTCCCACAGTTCAGCGTCAAGGCCACTCTTCAGAAAACCTATGGGTGACTTCATGGAGGGTTTGTCCAGTGCTTTTGATACAGTCTATCGTCAGATTAGATGAAGACCACGGGTCCACTACAATTTCCAAGTCCTACCCGAGACTCTGACTTGGAATGAGGTCTAGGATTTGACCACACTATTCTAATACTTTCAGATTCTTGGTTGTGAACCACTCCATTCAGACTAGAACAGTTTCCTGATCCCAGCCGATGAAAAGCGTACTAAAAACATGAAGCTACCGCCACCATGCTTCACTCTGGGTCTGTGCTCCTACAGTTACAGAACATGCAGTGTTGTGTTTGTGCCACTATCAAAAAACTTTTTCCTCAATCATAAACTGAGTTTCTACAATCTATTTTGATGTTTTAATAAAGCCCAGTCTTATGGAGTGTCGGCTCTAAGGCTGACCTGACACTAAGCACCAGAGGTGAGAGGTAACTGAGTACTTTTACTTATTATTATTGCACTCAAGTACATACTTCACATATCTGTACTTTGTTTTATTAGAGGACACTTTTTTTTACTTTGCATAAAATTGCAGCCAATGTCTGTACTCTTATATAAGTACATTTCCGCATGGCATTGCGCTACCTAAGAACAGTGGTGTGTGGTTTATGAAGTCGGACACCTGCCTATTATCCATAATTGCACGACTTGCCTTTCCTTCGAGACATGCCTAATAACTTAACAGGTGTTTGAAATCAAAAGTGGAGCTGAGTGCAGACAGCAACAAAAACAGCACGTTCACAATCAGGAAGCAGAGACAGAGACGGAGAGATGAAAGAGGCTACTGTGAGCTATTACAAGCCCTGTATATTTGATATTTAAGTACATGTGAAGCCTGATACGTCTGTATTTTTAGTACACAAGTACAAGTATGACTTCTACGATTACTTGAGTAATATTTGCTCTCTACTTTGTACAACATCCTCTACTCATGGTTGTCTTGCTTTGCTTCCACTTTTTAAAACAATGGTTGTAATGGTTCTCTGCAGAATATTCGAAGGTTGGGGAAAAACCTACTGTACATCCGAAGTAATCCTTTTTCCATAACCTTTGTGCTGGACTTGTTTAGATAGAGCTTTGGTCTTCATGATGCTGCATGTGGGTGAACACTGACACAATCACAACTTTTCTGCATTAAATTTGTGAATCATTTTGCAAAGTGTCTATGTAAATGTCTATTACATAGATCTAAGTAAGTCCCAAGTGAGTTCATTTCAGTTCCAGGCTGTACAATATGCAGAAAAGTTCTTATTCATATGCAATTGAAAGTACACACAGATATTTACTTTATATGGTTTCCACATCCATCTTAAAAATATTCAGATAGGCTAATAGTTTATGTAAGGAATTTATATAAGGAATAGGATAATGAAAGACTGCACCGCTATTCCTTATCGGTATGAAAAGTTCCTAATAATTAATTTGCCCAGCATTTGTCTTCATCCATGGTTTTTATCTTTGATTTAACATGGATAAACAAACGTTGCATTTTAAACATTTATACACTGCCTGGCCAAATAAAAGTAGCAGCTTCAGAAGAGTCAAACTACAGACCTGTATCAAGTGAAGAAAAGATCACAATTACTGGAATTAGATTAAGGACTGTCCAAGATTAAGAACATTATTAAAACGCCATTATTTGAAAAGAAGGACAGTAAAATCAGAACTAATAAAGTAAGAACATGGCCACACACAATGTGATGAGAACTAAACAGCTGTGACAATCTCATGTTATTGAGACTAATCAAAGAAAAAAACTAGGCAGTGTTATTCTACACCGGTAAATAGGAGCTTTTATTCAACCTGTGGAAGAACTGGAATAAAATCCTCAGAAGGCTCACTCACCCCACCCCAGTTGAGGGTCCTGGCAAGGTCATTTCCAGTCCCCAGAGGTAGGACGGCTACAGCAGGCTGGGGGTTTAGCTGCAACTGATCCAGAATGGACAAGATCCAGCCGACCTACAAGGGCACCAGAGGAAAATCACTCAGATTGTGTGTAAACTTATGCAAGATGCTGTTAACTTCTTGAAAACTGTACTCTGTAATCTGGTGCAGGCCCACTATCTGCTCAGCATGGATTCAATTATCTCTACATGTGAATGTCTGAAAAGCTGCTCTGTGATGATGAGTGTTGTCATCCAAAATAGGAATATGAACAGAATTTCTGTATAAAGATTTTTTTTTAAAAAGACGTGTGCAGCAGTTGGTGCTGGAGTTAAGTGGCTTTTTCCTTCTGGTCACGAAGAAGAAATCCAGCGACAATAAATCATGGATCAATGACTAACCAGCAAATCTGTAATAATTCAAGTGTGTGTGCGTGTATGTGTGGATGAACATTATTTAGAGGTTTTTGTTCAGAAAATGAAAATATGACAATGTTGTGCATGCTACACATTAAACAGACATGATGCAGTATGCAGGTAATCATTTGCGACATGAATGTGAAATCCAGAATGAAGACTCGTTTCTCCTGGGAGACTGGAGAGGGTTTTAAACGCCTTAATTTTTTTTCCTCATGATTCAGTGTGGTTTTGAAATCCTCTAAGGGATAAATGTGGATAAAAGTCAGTTTGTGAAATATGGGGATCTTCTGCAGACTCCTTCAAGCTTATTCCATAATCTTAATAACCAAATCGGGACACATGCATGAAATCTTTTGTGTAATTCTGCCATGTGGATTGTGAGTTTTAAGGCCTTCTTTTCATGATCGTAACTCAAATGTCATAACTAATATTATAGTTAGCTTAGATTTAAATAGCGCTTGGCTCTACTACAGTATCTGCACTATAATGGGGTCCTGATTAGCAGTGATGTTGCCCCAAGTTTGGGTTAAACTGAGTTTTAAAAAACAAGCAAAAATAAAAATAAAATGCAACATTAATGCGCACTTACTGTGCCGTCACCACCGCATGCAAGAATACGCAGGTTGTGAACTTTTCGGTACATTTCCAAACTAAAATGCAGAAGAAAAAAAAAAACGGAGACAGACTTGTTAAAACCTGGTGAATTACTTTTAATGTGAGCAGAGTGTCCGTGGGTGTGCTAATGACTCACCCTTCTTTAGGTCCGCCTTGGCTTAGGTCAAAGACTTGCCGAGGATTTAAATACCACATAAATGACTGGATTATTTTGGCACCCTGAAAGACAAATGGTTTCTCAGTTCTGTAACTCGTTTTTAAAAAACAAAGCTGAAACGTATCATTTATGGATGTGTTAATATACAGTAATCTGTAAAATACAATACAAATTAACCTGTAAAAGTTTGCTGTTTAATTAACGTTCATTAGTATCACTCTTGAGCTGAGATTTAAAAACTGCGGACTTGGCTTTCCTGATTCTGAATCAAAACGTCAAGTTCACACAGAAGCGACACATAAAAACAGTTTCAACATGAAGTATTACACAAAAAAAAATGCTTCATTTAATGACTTGTCATAATTCAATCTCTGTGATTTTATTTAATTAGTTATTTGTATTGGTGTAATGAGAAGCGAACATCATGGTGCGATATGTTCATCAGTTTTAAAGTCTTGGGTCGGTACCTTCTTGGTACAATGGGAAAAAGACATGACATTTATTGACATTTTTTTGCAAATGTAAACACAAACTTGTACAGACTCGTATACAGTGACAAACTGGCCGTTGATTGAGGTTGGTTGTTGATTTGTGGATCTGAGGATCTGGGTTCGAGCTCCACCGTCAGTTGGGTGTCTACACCCCGTACTATCCAGCCAGTACATGCAGTGTCAGTCCCAATCCCAGATGACATGGGAGGGTTGCATCAGGAGGGGTATCCCACGCAAAACCTGTGCCAAGTTGTGTGTGTGTGTGTGTGTGTGTGTGTGTAATGGATGGTCTGTTGTGGCGACCCCGTGACGGGAGTCAACGAAAGTTTACTATCTATAGCAAATAGTGTGAGCAATGCTTCTTAATAAGGGATATTTTGTAAATATTATTTGCACTATTTACTACTGATTGTGGCACGCTTACTGTTTTTGACCAACACCGTCAACCGTTCTCTGCCAAATATCCCCAAACTGGAGTTATTTCCTACCTACAGTAGGACTTTAGATTAATCAACGTTCACGCATATTCATTTGTTAAATCTAAAACACTGACTACACAGTTCACTGAACATGCTGGAGTTGGTAAAGACATGATTCTGACTGGAGAAGTGTCGCTTAGGATTTGACGCGGCTTTATATTTTAAATAAACTTGTTCATCTGACGTGTGCAATTTTTTTTTTTTTTTTTGTGAAGCTGATTTGTACAGAGGCCCTAAAGGGACATGGATGAGGGGGGAGGGGGGGGGGGGGAATAACTGAAGAAGAAAAAAAAAGTTTGGGGGCAAAAAACGGGACAACGCAAGAAAAAAATTGGCGACGAATAAAAATCTGAGGAAGGAAAAAAAGGGAAATGGAACGTAAAAAAACGGAACATGGAATGCAAAAAAAAAATTGGAAAACATATCGAGACCACGTGACTCATATTTCCGGTGCCAAAAAACGGAAAGGGCGCGCGCCGAGTACAAACTGAATGTCTTTATATTTTAGGCCAAGCTGAAAGTAAAACTCAGCTACTTAGAATTCTACTCAGTAATTCTCTCCATGCCTGTTTAACAACGCTGGTGTATCAGCTTTCTCAGGATGCTTCTTCTTCCATTATTTTTAGCGGTTGGCAGCCAGCTTTTGGGCGCATTACTGACCCTAGCTGGACTGGATCGGTATTGCACGGACAAGGATCAAGCTTTTAGAAGCATTGCTCCCACCAGCTGGACTAAATCGGCAACGCTGAAGAGTCAAGTTTTGCGAGATCTCGCGAACCTTTAGGGGGGGGGAATGCGAGGCTATTTTTTTTTCACCCATATCATGTAGCCTTTTTTTTTTTTTGCCTCGCTTTTTTTGTTGTTGCTTCGCTTTTTTTTTTCAAGGTGGATTTTTTTTTTCCCTCCAAAGTTTCTTTTTTTCCAGCCATGTCCCTTTAGGGGCTCAGTAGATTTGTGACAATGAACATTGTTGCTATATAAATAAAATTGAATTGAACAGGAGAAGTCCTTAGTGGCGTGCTGCCTGTTATATTAATGTACATGTAGAGAATCCCTGAGCACTAGATAAAGCTGGACAGTGTTCACGCATACACACACTGAACATCTTGTACCAAAGGACACAGTATGAATATACAGTATATATCATTATACTCTGATATATATCTGTCTGTACATACAAGATGTGTGTGTGTGCGCGTGTGTGTGTGCGCGCGCGTCTGACCTGGTTTCCTCCGCTCTTTGGATTAACAAACACCAGCAGCGGTTTCATCAGCGGTGAAGGAATGGGCCTCACAATGAACGGCTTCCATCGAGACTCCTATTAGCAAAGTTAATGCGAGTGTGTTGAATTAAGGAAAAGGTGTCTCATGTTTACAAAATAAAATCACTTATAATAAGATCCTACCTCGGCTCCCTTCTTGCTAGACTTGCGTTTGAAGGATGTTCGTTTTTTCTTTTTGCTTGACTTTAGTGAGGACTGGAGGAAGAAGACAGAAAAAAGCTTTATCATCATTACACATACGATGGGTGTTCAATTCAAACAGGGACTTTTGATAGGTCATGTTATGACTGAAAAAAAAAAATCCCCTAATTTCTCTATATAATGCCCTGCTACACTGATGCACTTATCCTATTGTTTCACTACTGCTTGGATACCATCGAGGTAGAAAGACTGATTGCTTTACGTCTGAGACAGTGGAACTCCTTCAATGGCCCAAACATGTGGAAACGGCTTGAAGTGAACTCAGGGCTGTGTGGGGGATCGTGGTAATCACTCCCATCTGAGTTCCTGTAATGTTCAAGTGGTGGTGGTGAATGACTGTGTGTGCAGCTCTCAAGGACAAACGTGTCCCTACTGAAGACTGGCAACAAGTTAGCAAGATCAGGCGTTCCACTCGCTGAACGTTCACGGGAACGACTGCGGTGTGCTCAGAGTATACAGAGCATATGAATAGAAAATATTTAGTGTAATATGGAGTTGAGCCATTTTTGTAATATTCAGATATCAGCCATTCTCATGCAGTGTGTTGTTCACTGATGTATAATGTTTGCTCCACAAAAATAGGATAAATGTTTCTTCCATCCCTAATCTCATCTTTCATCTGCTTTCAATTTATTATTTTTTTTGAAGTGCCACTGAATCAAGATAGCATGTGTGGGTAAATGTGTGTCCGTGTGTGTGTGTACCTGAGGTCTGCGGACACGGATAATCCATGTCGGAGGTACTATAACAGCTGCATGAGCTCCTAAAGAACAACACTCTTCTATCTGCTGCAGCATGAAGCATGTCACCTTGTTGTGATACTGTAAAACAATAATACATTACATGTGTACTTAATGTAACAAAGGACATTTTACAGAGATGACAGTCTCACACGCGCACACACACACTTATTTGCACAAGTGTACTTACAGCTTGTTTACACCAAGAGCAACTAATGGCCACAATCTCTTTACTGTGGAAGGCAAACTTCTGCTGAAATCCCTATAAAAAGAGAGAAAGTCATTTTCTTTACTTAAAAAAGGTTCATTAAAAGGTTAATCCATACAAAAAGTGTGAAAATATTCTGATCATCACTGTATGTTTTCCCCTCTTTGTAACACTCTTTGACTCCCCTACTTTAACTGTATAACTACATATACAGTACTGACCAGTCCTGTGCAAAAGTTTTGAACCCCGCGCTTTTCTTCAGGGTAAATAAAATTAAATAATGTAGATTAAATAAGAGAAAGTGGAACAATTGTTACACTGTGACAGGCTACAAAATGTTGTTTATGTGACAACCTCAGCAGCCCCTCTCGTCTGCTCCACCCACTCAGTGTTCAGCATCAGCAACACACAGTACTGATCACCGGCCTGAACATCTGTCATCATCTGCACCTGTTTCTCACTGGCTCAAGTCTTACAGTAAGAAGTCCGACGCATTTATGCTTGAATGCTTTATATAGAAGTTCACAACAAATAAAAAAAAAAACATCTGAAATTGCTCGGGTACAGGGACTGGACTTCAGGAAGCCTGGAGAACTGTTCCTCGAGACTACATTAAAAAGAACAAGAAAGAAAGAAAGTCTGACTCTTTCAAAACAAAACATGGGGGGGGGGGGGGGGTCGAGACTTTTGCACAGTACTGTACATTGGATATGTTTTGTTTTTAGTCTTGTCTAAACTTGGTTCTTGCAAAGATCATGCTGTGTAAGGAGCTACTTATCAAAGACTGTTGAACAAACAGTCAGACTCCCTAAAGTGTAAATTCCTCACACAGTGCACGTCTGGCTTTGATCAAGTTGTTGGATTGCACAGTCACATAAGAGAGACATATTTTTTGTTTTAGTTTGTATGGAGAAACTCACTGACAGAATGTTTAGGTTGCAGTAGGAATCAAATCGTTTCATTCTTTTTTTTTTTTTTCACTTGCAGGAGTGACCAGCCTTTATAATAATGCTATGATTTTAAAATATATATTTCACAGAGTTCAGAAAAGCCTATGACGGTGCAAAAATTTTCAAATGTAACCATGTGAAGGGTTTTCCCAGGCTGCCAGATATGGTACTACCTAATAACATTGAATGTATGTCTCTATCCCATTTATTCCAAACAACTTTAGAAATAGACACACACACACACACACCTTTCCACACTGCTTGCACTTCCCCTCTTGTCGCCGTCGATGGACCCAGTGATGCCGCACTATATTAGGCTGTCATGGAAACAGCAGAGGTCATTATTACAGATCTCATTATGATGAATTAGTAACAGCTAATTATAGACGGACTGGCCGGGAGAACAAAATGAACATCTCCCTAATAAAATCTTAATTGTCAAGTCGGAAAAAGAACACGGTGTTCGCTTATATCAGGCTTCTAGTCGCTAGTTCCAAGAAGAAGCATGTGTTAGCCCTCACCCTCGTCTGTCTGTAACTGTTGTGCACTGCCTGGACAAAAATAAAGAAATAAATAACGTAGCACAGTCTAATATTTCACTTGACCGCTTTGATTATGGTGCGCAATATGGTGGACAATGATTCCTTTATCGTCCCAGAACCACTCTTTCAATCGTACTTTGCGCATTATAAAATGAATGTATATGTTATGCAGTAATCAAATATAAATGTATGTATAATGTGATTGACTTGTACTGAGACAAGTTATTTATTTACAAACCACAGTTTGTTTTTTAATCTGTCACCAACCTGCGGTTCAGAAATGATGCACATTAAACACTTGAAATTAAGACTAAAAAAAGGATCACACTGTACTGAACATGCTTGAGCATCACTTTCAGTCATGTCTGAAAAGAACAAGCAGGTTTATTCTAAAACACTGGGCTCATACTGCGGGGATGTGACTGCGGGAGTGTAAGAAACGAAATCATGTACATATGAGATAACCATTAAAAAGAAAGAAGCTGGGGATGGGATGATGGAAGAGGGACGGAGAGAACTGGTGGATGAAGCTATAATCTGAATAGACTGTAAAGTCAGCAAATCCTTCTAAAGTACTGAAGCTTATAGACTTTAAAGCCTTTGCGCACACATCCAGACATGTGCATCAATTTGTACTGTACGTGTTGGAGGGTCTGTACAGATGTACATGTCCTCATAACAGTGCTAACCTGTGTGCGTGTGTGCTTGTGTGCATGTGTGTAATACCTTAGTGAGGGGTATACATACACTGCGTTTAGCGGCAGCACGCCTGATTCGCTCCAAAGCGGCCTGACCTTTTAGAGCTCTGCGATGCCGTGCGGGCTAACCCACGCAAGGCATGATGGGAAACAGAAGGACATAGGGCACGTGTTGCAGGAGGATGACGGGAAGCAGGAGAAGAAGAATGGAGAATGAAAGGAAATTAGGGGGGGAAAAAAAGGTAAGGTGATAGAAGAAAGCTGAGAGCTTCACATTAACAGCATTTGCAATGTACAATTAAGATTCTGGTTGGGCAAAAAAAAGGAAAGATCACGCATGAGGATTGGAAACAAGAGACACGGTGAAGTCCGGGGGTGCACTTACTTCCCGGATGTTCCGAGAGCCTGATTCCCTGAATGACGGTTTACACCGGAAGTTGATCTGCAACAGACACAGCATAATACAATACGGCTGTTAAAATGTTAAACCAGGTCACAGAGATGATCCTGAGTCTCCCTAGGAAAGCTCATCCAACCATCAATATAGATTTCTGATAACATACACAAAAAATATGATTTTCCAAAAAATACATGTACAAAAAAAAAAGATTCACATATTCCATGGTTCTGATTGTGAACGTATCACTCTCATGACTGATCACAAATGAAGACATACGTACCGGCAATCACAAGGTTTTCACTTCTAATCTTGAAGGGTTTCATTTCTACATTTGTTAGTAAACTGTGATTATATCTGACACCGCTCTAAAATCAAGCTTGATTTCACCTTTAACTTTTAAAAACAAGCCCCGTGTTATTCATCATGCAAATCGACTCATTAGATCCAAAACCACCAGTAAGCACTTTAACCCGATCAGATAACTCGGACCACGTTTACGGACGGGGGAGCCCGACCTTTCAGGGGCCCGTTGCAGGGAGAAGAGTAGAAAGAAAGAAAAAAAAGAGAGAGAGAGAGAGAGAGAGAGAGAGCGGTGTTCAGCAGAACATAAACTGAGACATATCAGTCATAAGCCTGTTGGGTCTGATTGTTGCATTGGCAATTGATTTTTATCGCTTAGTAATAAATTCAGCCCTAATGCATTCGGTTAACAAACTTTCAGCAGGAAAGCACGCATCCATTAAGTGACGTGGACTACAATCCATTAGTTTTAACTGATAATGGCACTGAAATTTAGAGCGTTTGCATTTGAATGCATTAGTGACTTTTAAATATCGATTTTTGTTTCATTGCTATTGCTACAGAAATCATGAACACACACACAAAACTGAAAGTTATCTGTGTTTATGTGTTTATGATTAAATTTATTATGTTTAGGCCGAGAAAAAAAACAAGAATATTTTAACAACATAAAGTTGTTCAGGAAATGTGTGTGGTGGTTGGGGAAAACCCATCACATGGTGACATTTTCACACAGACTAATATTTACCGCACTTAGTTTTGATTACAATCTGGTGACTAGTTCATGTGTGAAAATGATCCCTCATGCTCCCAGAAACACGTTTTTACAATCCGAGTGCTGGAAAACACCCGTGCCATCAGGTCTTACTGTATATCCTGGTCATTGAGGTCATCAGCTGACTTTACTTTATTGCCACAGAACGTTAACTGAAGGAACCCCAGATCACAACACTGACTCCAGAGGCTTGGACAGTGAGCACTATGCATGATGTGTGCATCGCTTCATGCGCTTCCCTTCGTCTGAACTCATCAGAGATGACACATGACCTTTTTCCCCATTGTCCCAAATTCCAATCTTTCTCCGATGACGAGAAGACGAGAGGTTTTCTTATGGCCACGCAGCTGTTTTGTCCCAATCCTGTGATAAGTCAGAAATGCTCTTACTTTTATTATTAAACAAAGCTCTGAATTCTACTGCTTAACTTTTTTCCTTTTATAAAATCTCTGATCATGATTTGTTTTCCCGTCTACGCTTCTTCCGTGAAGCGGATGAAAATGACCACAGTAATCAGTTTATTGTAATATTTGTACAAGTGGCACATAAAATGACTACCGTAGTTCCTATGCTAATCAACCAGTTTGAATGTAAAAACCCTCATAAACTGCCTCATCATCCTATAAGCACTGGATCACTGAGCCAGTTCTGTTGCCTAAACATCTTATGAACGGCTAATTCCTTTTGATTAATCGCTTAAATATTATAAAAGTCTGTACACAATGCGTGGGAGCTCTTCCCCGTTTTGATGACGATGTGACAGCTGGATCACAAACGACGAACTAAACTAATTAGGCTTATGCCGATTTCAACTTGATCAGAGCATGACCTTCACTGTGTGAGGAAATAACACTTCGCTAATACGGTTTTCGCGTGAAGTTACTGTGTGTACAAGATCATCGTCACAGACAGACTGCTCAATTTCGGGCCTCGTTTTTAGCCATTTTCCAGAATTAAGCCACAGCGACATCTGATGGATTTCCCCAGACTATATAGTCTCAGTTTCTGTTCAGACTGAAGGGTGTGAGTAAGTGATCTTTTAATCCCAGCCTGGTCTTGTATTTTGGATGCTACTCAGGGAAAGCAGGAACCACAGCCCTATGGTGTTATAGAAAATCAGAGAGAGAGAGAGAGAGAGAGAGAGAGAGAGAGAGAGAGAGAGACAGAGAGAGGTGGTGGTCTCACTCTGAAAGATGGATCTTTGTGTGGCAGCTCATCAAACCACTCCGCTGGGAGCGAGGACTTCCTGTGAGATAACTGAGGGTAGGGATATGATTGGTTGACTGAAGTGGTGATGTCATGTACGCCCCAGTGCTTAGTGCTACGACACTCACCTTTTCCAGCTGCTCTATACAGATGGTGTGGACGACAATCTTGCAAGCAGCACATTTCTTCCGAGCAACAGATTTTTGCTAGGGAAAGAAACGGATATAAAAAAGTAAAGACAAAAAATAAACACAGTATAATGAGTTTTCTGATGGAAGAGCAACATGGAAAAGCTACTGCAAAAAAATAAATAAATAAAAATTTCACATTGTTACGCTAAATATATACATCAGACACTGAGGTTCAGGTGGGTTTCTGGATTGGTAGACTGCAGAATCCAACCAAAAAAAGTCACATGACCCAAAAGTTTTACAAGGAATTAAAATATATATATGTACTGTATCTAAAAAAGTTTTTTTTTTTTTTTTTTTTTTGAGAGACAAAAAAGTGCTCAAACAGTCACCGTCCATGTAAAAGATCTAAAGATTTTTAAGATTTGTGGAAGCTTGGTGGAAAAGGAAACATCAAGAGGAAGGATTTTTATTTCATACTATGATTAAAAGAGGTAATGCATCTTATTTAGCCCTGAAAACAAAAAAAAAAGGTTTAATTCATTACTGGGAATAGTTTTGGGAGGGACTGGTTTTTATCGTACACCTGCGCCGAGCTGGACCTGCCGATTTAAGCAACAGTCTGGTGTGTAGAGTTTCTTTATATACGGACTGAATGCCTGCCTCAGACGAACCCTCTGCACATCCTGCTCCTGATCCTGCAGCCCTTAAAGCTCAGAGCATTTCAGCCATTATTTGTTTTGCCTTTTTTAAAAAAAAAAAAAAAAAAAAGGATTTGTCAGGATTGTGCAGTATAGATTAACTTTTTTTTTTGTCAGCATAACCTACAGTAGGCAATACGATTTTTATGATAAATTTTATTTCATTTTAACCGATTATACAAACATGACTAAGCAAAAAAAATTAATAAACAGGTCACGTAGATAAAAGAAACAGCACAGATACACATGATCATGTGTTTTATAGTTGTTTTCGGTTGTTTCTATGACCAAATAATAATAATAATAATAATAAGCTCATTTTGAGAGTTCTACATTTTCGCTTAGTCATTGCCACATTACAGTAGTGATAAAATTCACATGTTATAAAATGTATGATAACTTTGGTTCTACCTGATGTTTCTAAATACCCAATTACACAGTATATACACAATTACAAGCCTCTCCAGTAACACACACCAGCCAGGCTTCCACATAATCAGACACATTTGCAATCATCAGAGACCTACCTACTGTACTGTATGCTGTGCTGCCAGCACGGATCTGTGACGCTTGAGTTTTAATGGTTATAACCTCCAATCATAAATCATGTGAAAAATGTAAGCAATGATGGAACAATAACAAACAGCAGGTGCTGTGTGACCAGCAGAAAGAATTTTTATTATTTTCTTTTTTTTACTGTATATAACACTCTTTCTAATGACCCAAGACCTGTGGTCTGCAAATGTCAGCCATCTAACTCCCCCTCTATTAAAAAACTGATTAAAAAAAAAAAAAAGTTTTGTTACAATGCTTTGAATTATTTGAAGTTATGCATTCTTAGGTTTATATTTAATACAGTATATCATATACGTTATATTAACTTTCTTTCATATTCCTATTCTCTTTATTATTTTTTAAATAGTTTATTTATATTATTATAAATCCTTTTATCCTTGTTTGTACACCACATGTATGAAAAATAAATCTTATTACTACTTTTTAAAGAAAGTGTAATGAATATAATCAAGCTACTATTGGCCAAAGTGGATTAAAAGACGTTTCCTTCTTTAAAAATAAAATATAAATAAATTAGATAAATTAGATTAGAATTAAATAAATTACAGCGAGCTCCAAGTGTGCAATTTTAAACACAACCACCAGATGGCAGTGTGTTACTTCTGATTCTAGGTTTGCTTTTAAAGAAAATTTGTTAAAACAAAAAAAGTTTATAAAAGCATAACAATTATTTGGCGAATGAATCATGCAGATAGATTGTCTTTATAATATATAGATTTTAAATTGGTACAATCTTCACAATTTCACAAAACGCTTGAGGCTGAGAATTAATATTCACAAATGTATGAAATATCACAGCTGCGTGAGAATATCTATTTTAGGCTTCAGAAATTCAATTATACACAGAGGTCTGCGTTACTGTCTACAGATGGAAGTCAGAATTAATCTTTTCTTAATCTTCCTTTTCAATATCATTCAAAGTCACACTATAGAGGTCAAGATAAGGTTAACAGTTATTAATTGTTATTACTGTATGTATTAGAATGGTGGTATTTGCTGAAACACACACACACACACACACACACACACACACACACACACGCACGCACCAATGTCTTGGCGTAGCAGTGCTGTTCTCCGACGTAACAGAAATCTCCAGAGACGTTGGTCTCGAACCAGATGTGCTCGCCGTACAGCGCTGACTCCTGCACACAAACACACAATTTCCATCCATCAATACAGCGACACTCTACACTACAGCACTCTCTACAAATGGCCTTGTGTTATTTGTCTTTTTTATAAACAAGAGATAAATTCCGATATACAAGACTGGGCAGGTTTTCTGGACTCAATGCTGTGTCTGCATCCTC
This sequence comes from Clarias fuscus, assembly GCA_030347435.1. Lineage (NCBI taxonomy): Eukaryota > Metazoa > Chordata > Actinopteri > Siluriformes > Clariidae > Clarias > Clarias fuscus. The sequence goes on from CM059228.1 coordinate 8,906,425, forward strand.
CGTCTGATGCATTCGATCATTGAGTGAAAAGCAATTTTCACAGGTGTGGTCCAGAAATACTTATCGTTCCCCCCCCTAAAGACAGTGATTTAAGTTTTGCTTAAACAGAACTTGGGTGTGAAAAGCACCATGTAATCAGTGAAACAATCTCATAGCATGTTATCATCTGCTGATATTGAGGTAATCATCGACTCTCATTCTGCAAATTGTCTATGTGGTGTAAAATCCATCTGTAGCTCAGGAGGAATCTGTCAGTTAGTAATCAAACCAGCGATAATGAGGCACTCCTTAGTGCTGGTTAGTTCACAGTCACACCTATATATCTAGAAAATTGTATGTTGTATTGTTTTATTACTGATATATACTCAAATTGTGAATGAGTGCCACTGGATGTATGCAGAACCATTTTCACACATGAATGTTGTGCACCATAGTGAGATTTTTTGGGGGAAGTATTGTTAGAAAGCTGGGGTCAAAGTGCAGGGCCATGATGTGACAGCAGAGAAGGTTAAGAGACTTGGTCAAGAACCCAGCGATGGACTGTATCAGCTTCAGTGCATTTAAAGATTCCATTTACACCCCGAGTCTGATTACAGCCTGGACGGGTTAATGTTCATTCCCTAACCATCCAACAACTGGATCAAAGTGTTTCGTTCACTGTGTGAAGAAATCACACTCTGCTAGTGAGGTCTTAGAATGTTTACACCACAGTTTTTGTTAAACTGGGTGTTCTGGATTATCAAAGCAAAGGCATCAAAGTATGTTGCAAGAAAAAAAACCTAACCAAAACTTTGGTCAAATACAGATTTGTCAGAACACAGTCACACTGAGGCCAGACTTTCCCAGACCACCAGGCACACTGATAATGATGCAGCCTGTTGCTGGTGTCCTCTACATCATGGTGTCCTGGGGGACAGAAAGCATCGCTGTGTATGCTAACAAGAGAGTCCACCTCATTGTTTGTAATGCCATTTGTCTATGTGTGTGTGTGTGTGTGTGTGTGTACTCACGCCCCAGTCCACGGTGCTGCGTATCTCTCTGTCCGAGTCACACTTGGCCAGTAGTGAACTGCTGGGCTGAGACTGCAGGTGCTGGAGCCCTGACTTAGCTATAGCCTTCCTGCACACACAAAGAGAAACAAAGAGGTGATCAAGAGCTGCTGAGATCAAGAAATATATGAAATAAATTTACAATCGAATGCTTGAGAGGGAACAAGAAGGAAAAAAGAAAAAGTACACATACAAACAAAATATACTGTAGTTGATACAACATACGGAAAGGATTGTTCTTGAAATTATGAGTAACACTTTCAACAAACTTCCTTCACACACCCACAAACAATACTTAAACCTTCACATACGAGAGAAACCCACTCCATGTGTCCGCCTCTGGATTGTAGCACATTCCATCCCACCAGGGCGAGGCCGTCCTGTAAGCCCGAGCCCCAACGGAGCTCCGCCTCCCTGCCCTTGCAGGCCCCATCCCCACGTTCACCGCCCTCCACGCCTGGCTGTTTCTCCGGTAATGCCCGTACAGCCCGTACCCGGGGCCATGATACACGGCCTCGGCTGGAAGCAAGTGGGAGGAGTTCCGGCGTAAGCAGCGTGGCGCACGAATGAAGGGGCGGGGCTGAATACTCTCTGCTATTAACAGACTCTGAGTCAACCACGATGAGCAGAGCTCAAAGTCCGATTCCTCGGGCTCCTCCCAGCTGCTGCTGCTCCGCGAGTCTGAGCCAGAGGACTCTCGCCCCACACTTTCCTCATCCGCTTCCTTCTTTTCGCTCATCTGGATGACGCTGGCGAGCAGGAGAGACGGGCCGAGCAGCTGAGCGGGAACGCTGCAATGTTTCTGAGGGATTGTGGGGTTTTGGGGGCTTTTGTGAACCACGGCATTTGCCTGAAGTTGCACGCTAGAACGACGTCTCTGCATAAGGTCTGCGGAGGGCAGGCCGGCGCTCGAACGCCGCCGCACTTTGCTCGCTGGCACTGCCACGCTGGTGCGCCGACGCCTGACCGCCCCGCGGCATTTCCCCCGGAAATGACGGCGGAAAAACGTGTCCATTGCTCTCAGGGTAAAAAGGATGCTATGCACCAAGACGGGTCCCCCTTAAAGAGGGCTCTGTGGGAAGGGGAGAGCGAATCAGTCAGCATACAGCGCACACACACACACACACACACACGCTAACATGGAATGCAGTGCTGCTCTTTAAGGCCGCATTTTAATGATCGGTGTTTTACTCAGCAATAAGGTACTATAGATGAAACCCACGAATGCGCTTAAGAGCACCGTTAACAGGAGGCTGAAGCAGTAAACATGTCCGAAAACACAGATCATTCATAGTCCATTAATGGTCCTTAGGGGAAGACGAATGAACAAATACTTTCGACATGTCATATTCAAGGCCTCATCTTATTTGCCGTGCTTTGAAAAGGTCATCATAAACTGGGTCAGGTTGGGTTCCCGAAGCATCACATCCTGGCAGAGCGACACACCCAAAGCAGCACCGCTCTCTCCACAGGCAAACAAACCTGTGCGCCACCAACCACAATTTCCATCTTCACCCAGTCACTTTGACGTGCAATGCTGCCTGAACGTTGGGCATCAAGCTCAAGAACCACAAAAAAAAAAAAAAAAAAAACACTGAACAGTTCCAGGTCCTCAAGAGAAACTTGATCGAATTATCTGATACAGACGTCTGACCTGCAGAGTGCAAGTTTCCTAACATTTGACTAAACCATAATCAGGTGCAACGTGACCTCTCTGTGAATCTGAGATCAACACAGCTCCACAATACAGAGCAGCTTCACCTGGCCAGGTAGGCAGACTGGGAGAAAGCGAGGCTGATTTCTGCTTGCGTTTAGTCATTATTGAGAACTGCTGCTGCGCAGAAAAACCTTATATTAAATATATGGTCCAGGCACCTAATCCTGTCTAACATAATCAGGAGTGATGCTCTGTTTATTTATTACCTTCATCTTACACAACACAGCTGGTAAACTCTTGCTATTGTGTTTTACTGTAAGTAAGGCTGTTATGTTGGAATGAATGGAACAGCTGAATTTACTTGTTCACAGCACAGATTGAAGTGTTTTGTCTTATATGAAAGTGTTAGACATTTACACATTAACTATAAATGAACAAAAATGTGTAATGTGTGTTGTTTTAGGTCTTTCGCCAGGAGCAGAGGTCGCCACAGTGGACCATCCGAGCCGCACGCAAGTTTGTCACAAGTTTTTAAACCCGATACCCTTCCTGACGCTTGGGAGCGGCTGGGTGGCTGGGAATCGAACCCGGGTCTCCCGCATGGCAGACGAGAGACCTACTGTACTGTACAGTACCACTGAGCCACCACTGCCCTGAAAATGTGTACTGTGTGTAATCTGTATGGGATATCCACAAACCAAATTAGTTCTTGAGGCCAGTCACTGTATGTTAATCAAAAAACAGACCATGTCATGTTACCAAGAAACCACAAAACCTGTGAAATCCTGCATCATAGAACTATATTTTTAGGTTTTAACCATCCTTGTTCACTAACTGTTAAATAAGTCTGCTGGAAATCTCAACCAACTAACAGCAAGGACTTTAAGCATCAACAACATTTGCAAAATTTGGAAGTTGTCCTCATTATCATTCTATTGTTTTAGCAATTAAGATGCACCGATCAGCCATAACACATCATGACCACTGACAGTGAAGTAAACAACATTGATCGGCAGTGAACTAGTGACATGATCACGGGAACCCAAGGCTCACCCATGCCCACGGAGACCAAGGGCCAGCCAGTTCGATCCGATCCGATCCAAGAAAAAAGTCAATGCCGCCAGGACAAATCACAGATCCATGCTGTCCGAGATAGAAAGGTACCAGAACCCCCAGTGTTTTCAATATTTGCTCATTAAGAATCACCAGACAAACAAAACCAATCCATGGAGGCCCCCAGAACCACCAGAACCAACACCCACCATAATAATATACAGCACAGAGAGCCACAGAGAGCCACGCCCCGAGGAGCCAGGCGGCACGAGGGGAACCCAAAATATAGATGGCTTCTAATGTTATAGCTGATTTGTGTGCAGTAATAAAACAAACATTTCACTACTACTCATCTGCTGCTGTGAAAAATTAACCGATACCTTCGGTCCAATCGAAAGCGACAACGCGACAGTGGTCCGATCGATTCCGATCGTCTTTTTGGAAGACAAAATATCAACAACAAAAAAAAAACTCTGAAGACATTCTACACAATATATGCCGCATTAGTCCGCGGTAACATACCTCGCGTGTGTGTACATGTGTACATGCGTGTGTGTGTGCACAGACAAATAAGCAACTTAGAAGCCAATCTTGAGTATAGATCAGAGTTTCTCACAGCGCTGGTGACCAGCTTTCTGCTGCACGTATTTAACTTAAAGGTCATTTGATGCACAAGCACACTGTTAGCTAAGACGCTCCTATCACTGTGTGGTTTTGACACTGCAAATATTCTTACAGAAGCTATCGACACAAACCACATTAACGCCTGCATGCGTGTATAAATATATTTCAGCAAATGGGTTGATGCAAAAAAAAAAAAAAAAAAAAAACCCTCCTCTATAAAACAAAACAAAACAAAAAAAAACACTCATTAAATAACAAATAAAGACTGTATTTTATTGCCATCTTCCAATCTGCAAGAATAGTTCAGCTATTTAATGGATGCCTTTAGCAAAGTAGGTCATACCAGATAAAAACTTCAAGCATTGGAAATGTCTAGATATTTGCTCATGAAGTAATTTATAGGTACATCGCATTATATGCATGTGTGAACATTTCATATTTAAATGAGCACACTGTATGCGTAATATCGTCTATATAAATAAAAGAAAGGTTTTTGTCTGTACATCGGTCATTCGCTCTTTCAATGATATCTTCTCGTTTCATATGTTGAAGGATCTGAAACCAGTCTCAGAAATATTCCTGCCTGTCACAGGTTATGTACAGTTCAATACGTATTTCTGTACATCTGTCCAGCCAGAGTTTGTCACAGCATCACGCAATGATGTCAGCACTTCAGGATTGTTTAACCTGCACCATGAATGAAATCATTATGTTGAGTAAAAGCGATTATGTGCCGGATTTAATAATCTACTTTAAAATAATCTGCTCAATGTAAACACACACCTGCACCAAAGGATATTAATTAGAAAAGATGAACTGAATATTTTTACTTCATATTTTCACCACTGAAATAACAGCGCTAAAGGGGTTAACTGAATTTTAACACGCTGGACTTGTTTTAAGACAAAACTTCATCATTATCCGATTCAATTTTTCGATTTCTCACCTGTGATTCACTCTGCGATTACCGAATAGGGAGTGTATTTGGCTGACGATGAAATAAATACAACTTGGCGTAAACAAGGGAGGTAAGATACTTGACTCGACAAAACGTGACTTCTTTGTATTAATATATTAGACAGAGAGTTCTGCTGAACAGAAAGACACACAGACGTGTACGTGGGCTTCAACCTGAAGTAATATCACTGATAACATTTAAGCTTGGTTTTAACCTTTTAACTCTGTCTACAAAATCATCCACCTGACACTGTGATTAGTTGGACTGTGTGTGTCCTGTGCTTCATATTCAATTCATACTTATTTTTTCATGCGCTGTTCAGTTCATCTGGTCGTAAAAGCCGATGAGTTTGTGAAACTGACCCTGGGGGGGATATTTTCACTGTTAAATAATTAGTTTAACTAGACTGACTGAGTAACGCCTCATTCAGACGGCTGGCCAATCGGAACTGTTTCACAGATCTGATCTTTGCGAGTGACTGTACACACGCTGTTATTTAAACGCCATCTGATCCGGCGCAGTTTCGACTTATCTGCATTGGTAACGACATTGGGGACGTGGATACACTCTAGCAGTGTGCTGAGAAATGCTGGAGACGTATTAGTTACAGTAAGTTAAGAATGGAGATTATGGTTCTCCATTTCCATTGTCTTTTCCTGCTCGTTTTCAATCGAGCACAGATCCGTGTCCATACCATGTGATCACGTTGCATGTGACGTAATGACTGGTCTGAAATCTGACATCCAGACTTGAGAAAGAAACAACATTCCTAAAAGTGGGTCAAATCAGTTTTTTTTTTTTTTAATCTGATTCGGAGAGTTTTGTTTTTTTTGCTGTTCAGACTACAAGGAAGCAATCAGACTCCAAACCTAAATATATACCAATTTATACCAAAATCAGATTTGCACTGACTGAGTGATGGTTTAGGGCAGAGCTACTGTATCTACTGTATCTGAGGATCATGAGCTTCCTCTTCAATCTGCTTACAATATGAGTCAGAAAAACTTCAGTTCAACGCTTGAACTTTTTTCCTTTGGTCATATTAGTGCTCTAAAAACAGCACGGCTGCAACGTACTTGTCTATCTGTATACAGGATGTGACATGTTCATGCCGTATGACAGGCGTTATGTGTGTATATATATATATATACTGTATATATATCTACTGTATATATCCGGACTGGTAGAGGCTGGAGGGATGAAATGAGTAAGTAGGTGAAATGAGTAATATTTCAGTATGTGATGTCAGACATGCTTTGGCCTCTTAGTGAAAACTTTTCCTGTTAGTTTTCTAGATATCATACACAACTCAGAATCAATTGAACTGTAATGTTCATGTAACTTCATGTGTTTTAACACATTACTCACAACTGCTCATGACAGTAGAGCTCTCATCGTCTATACCGCTTTATCCTGAGTCGCGAGGGGCCTGGAGCCTATCCCAGGAGACGCAGGGCATGAGACGTGGTTCACCCTGGACATACACCACACGTACAGTATCACACGCTCATTCACACTCAATCTGCTTGTCTTTGGACTGTGGGAGGAAACCAGAGTACCAGGAGGAAACCTACTAAGTACGAAAAGAATATGCAAACTCGAACACATGAACACAGACCCTGAGGTGGGAATCGAACCCAGACCCTGGAGGTGCGAAGTGACGGTGCTAACCATTACGCCACCGTCCCGCCACTGAATCAATCTTTTGTTGGAAAATTTGATTCTTTGAATTGTTGGATCTGTTTTCGATTCAGAATTGATTCACACTTTTGGGGAAACTTACCAACATTAAACCCTAATAAAAATATTAAGAAATTCCTTGAACACACACCACGATTTTTGGAGAAAAATAGGGCGGTTAGTGCCACCTACTGGACTGGAGTTTTTAATAATTCTTCAGACTTACAGTATCAGATAAACCACACGATAATCAAAAGTGCTATTGAATTTAATCAAATATCGCAACGTCCACCAAAATGCGATCAAATACACTACGTCTAGCTACGACTCGCAGCTCTCTACATGATGTATATTTTGGTGTGGCAGGACGACATTAATACCCCATAAGAATTGACTTGAGAGGCTATTAGACATGGTTACATGGTGGTTCAGTGGTTAACACCGTCACCTCACACCTCCGGGGTTGTACATGATCCTCGTGCATGGTGGGTTTTTCTTTCCTCCCACAGTCCAAAGACATGCACTGACTTTTCCAAAAGGCCAGTAGTGGATCACTGGGTGTACAAGTGTGTGCTTGTGCACTGTGATTGGCCGCACACCTTTCAAGAGGTCCCAGACATAAAAAGGAAAAGCAGGACAGAAAATCAGATGGATGCATGCATGGGCTATATTACACTTGGCTTAAGCTATATGCTAGTACGTCATGATTTTTTTAGAGTAACCCTGTAAAATGAGAGGAGAGTCAACAACATATAGTCATCCTGTATACAGTCTAGCAGCTTGTTTTCATTGGTTTTAGATGTGGTTGTTACCACAACTGTTATTTAAAGAGCTACAGTACTAATACTAATTAACTAACTAGTGCAAAAGATCTGAAAGAAAGGCATTATCCACCCCTGACGTTCTCCATTCCTATCTTTGCTATATATTCATATTTATTGCACTCATTTATTGTGCTATTGTTTGTAGTAATGTATTAAAGGTTTCATTTAGATCATTTCCTACAAAAGCAGATCTTGTTATATTGGTGCAACAATCGTGACACTGGCTACCGTGTCATTAGGCCATGGGAGTGGAGACATCAATAACGGAGACAATGCAGGACGCAAAGATGGCCCTTTGTCTCAGGCCAGATGGACACCGTCCCCGCGGGCTGCCCAAGAAATGGTGCCTCGACCGATTCAAAGAAGACATGAGACTCGCCAGCGCTGTCCCCAATGACGCCCTCGATCGGATAAAGTGGACAACAGCATGCAGAAGAGTGGACCGCGCAGCAGGGTGGGACAAACAACAGGAAGAAGAAGATAAGGATCCTGGAGTGTTTTATTCCTTTAATACTTACAAAATACGCAAACTATTTATTTTGTTCCATTTACTCCACTTATCCCATGGATAAACATTCCAGCAAAACAGTTTGAGCACGAGCCACATTTCAGCCTTCTCTGTCTGTAAGGGTTCACTCGTGTCATTTCAACATTGTACAACTTTAAACTTCCAAAGAGGAAATACATCAGCCTTTAAGGATAAATAAAGAATTATAAGCTACGGAAAATGCATTAACATTTATTAATATCGGCGAAAACAGAGGACGTGCAGTGAGGATGTTTAACAAAGCTCGTCCTTAATCAAAACAACGTCCCGCTCTATTACTGCACAGACACTAACACAGTATGTGGGGTAAAGGTAAGAGCGCGCGTGTGTGTGTGTGTGTGTGTGTGTGTGATCTCAGAGCGAGGTTACTAAAATAAAGAGAGTCCATATTTTATGTCTCAGCTGTCATTTCACCATGTCTCTACCTAAACTGAGCAGAGAAAACAGAGAGAGAGAGAGAGAGAGAGAGAGAGAGAGAGAGAGAGAGAGAGAGAGAGAGAGAGGATTAAAGGACGTTCAGACTATATGTCACCGCTGTTACAGTTCTCTCTGAAGCTCAAATTCTGCTTAGGCTGTAGAAGTATCACTGTACGGAAGACATCAAGAAGCATGATAGTTTCAAAGGGAAAAAAATGTACAAAGAAATGCAGAAGAAAACTAGAGAACTAGTGCTTTTAGTGCTCAGTGACTCCCCGCGTGACTCAGATACTTTCCGGGTCTTTAAACTGCACTTATAAACACAATACTCTTCATGATTCAGGTTTCTAACCAATAATAAATGAGCTTAACTCTAAAAAGAAGGACTTAGCAGTTTTGTAATTTTATCATTATTATCATTATTATATCCGTCACAATCATCATGAATTGCAAATTATTTAAATATAATAGACTGAGATTTAATAATGAACAAATAACTGTGCTAAAAACACCCTGTGTAACCAATCAAACCAATAAAATGACAAAAATATACAGTATATTATTTTTTATTTACTTAAACACACACACACACACAAAAACATAGTCCTTGTCTTATGAGTTTTCTTATACTAACTTGATGAAGTCTCACCCATCTCTGCATGTTGTTGTTTTTTCGCCCTGTACTTTCTTTCACCTCCTAAAGAAGCTCAGGAATATTGGGAGCCTTAGAAGAGCGATACGATTTGTTAAAAAAAAAAAAAAAAAAGAAGTTTTTTGAATTAGAAATGTATGAATTACAACTATCACCAATAACTCTCTAATAACTCTATAAGTCTCTAATATTAGATGAGAAAACATTTATAGGAACCTGTTAAACTCTACGCAATATTAAGTGATAACATTTACTGCACTTACTGCATGTGTATATACTACACTTATATTTATAACACATAAATTATATACATATTAAATATAATACTAATATATTTTGTGTTATCCAAATATCTGAAGAAGAAATAGTGATCCTGCTTTGTGACAATAACCGCAGTTAAAAACGCTACACAGAAAATCTAATTAAAGAAAGAGTCTCATCTCTGCAAAAAACTTAAGCGGCACACACTTCATTAGGTACAGTACAGTACACTTGTCCAGCTGCTACTCGATGCATTTGGACATGTACAGTAGAGACGGACTAGACGATCTGCTGAGGTTCAAACCGAGCATAAGAATGGGGAAGGAAGGTGATTTAATGGACTTTCATGAGCGTTTCATGGTTGTTGGTGACCTCGTCTGGTCTGAGGATTTCTTACACGGATGATCTTCTGTGACTTTCACACACGACTATCTCTAGTGTTTACAGAGAACTTGTTGATTCCAGAAGTCAGAGGAGAAAGGCAACAGTAACTCGAATAACTTCTCATTGCAAACGAGGCATGCTGAAGAGCATCTCGAAAACCGACAGCACGTGGAACCTCAGAGCAGATGAGCTGCAGCAGCAGAAGTCCACGCCGGTGCCACAAACGTCAGCTACGACCAGGAAACTGAGAGGCCACAATTCACATGGGCGAACAACATCGAACGACAAGTCTGGTCTGATGTGCATCGAATTTCTGCTGCAACATTTCCGAAAGGAATTTACCAATTCATATTTATATTCTATATTTCTGGCAGAAGATTCAATACAACTTTACTTTACTCATGTTAAGGTACAATACAGCACATAAAACCCAGACCACTTTATAAACAAGTAGCTACAAAAAATGTGCTTTACTTGGACTGAATGTGTTTTGTGTCGAGGGATACAAAGGCCAAAAGTAGATCCAAATATTTAAACACTTAAACAATCTTCCGAAAATAAGTTGGAATTCGTTTGCTTATACAGTACAATATTTTAGAGCATTGAGTAGAAAACAAGAATTTTAGTTTTAAATCAAATCAAGAAAATGTAAAATATGACTTCCTTATGAAGCGTTATGACGGTGTGGCAGGAATTCAAAAAAGGCCCTCAGTCACTCTCCAGAGACAGAGACACACACACACACACACACACACACACACACACACACACACACACACACACACACACACACACACACACACACACACACACACGAGCAACCCCAATTTTCCCACCCAGTACATTTTGGGAAACCGGTCAGAGGTCAATACAGAGAGAGAGAGAGCGATGAATGGAATCTTCTGTTAATTCCTCGAACCTTACACTAACTCAACTTGTATCAGGACGCTCACTCGGCGTTTGCTGGAGGCTGCGTGAGCTGGATTCGGCTGCCGAGACGACTTTAAAATCCGTTCGGTGCTCTTTCGAGATTTTCCATTAAGCTTTAATAAGCTGCAGTACAAAAGCAGAGTGACATTAATAGCTCATAGCTCAGTAATCACACTTTCTAAAGCAAGCGAGGCATAAAGGCTTCTGAAAAAATGACTCACTTGGCTAAAGAGCATGAGGTCTGGTGAAAACACACACACACACACACACACACACAGCTGGGCTAAAGCAGCAAGAGGTCAAGGTCCTGAGAGAGAAACAAGGCAGTGGTGAGGAGAAGAGATGCAGCTTCAGGCTTTCTATTAAGCCTTTCATTTATTTTCACTTCAATCTACAAACGCCTGTTACTTTTTTTTTTTTTTTACCCAGAATTCTCAACACTGATTCATCTACAGTTTTAAAGTGAGAATAACTATTTCCTGGTTTCAGTTGACACATCAGACTATTTGCTAAAGTCACACCAGGAAACAAGTTTTTTTTTTTCTTTCTTAAATGTGAGGAAAATATTGCCGATGAAAAAAGCTTTCCGCATCTTGCAGACAGACAGGCAGACAGACAGACAGACAGACAGGCAGATGCTCAAAACAAACACCATCCCATTTTTGAGAAGCGGAAATACACTTTTCCGGTGAATAGATGAGACCTGTTTTCCAGTTTATCAACCAAATTATCAACGATGGCACGCTGCACGTGCTCCGTGTGTGTGCATATGTGTGTGTGTACGGATGTTGTTCATGCATGCGTGCCTGTGTGCATTAGACTGTTTAGTGTTTGATTTGCGTGCTAATCTCAGTAACATTGTAAAAGCAAGAACATTGGAACTGCACAAAGTTTAATGTGTGAACAAACACAGCTAATAAACACACACACACACCCACCCACACCCACACACACACACACACATCCTTGCAGACAGAAAAGTTGCTCAGGGGTTCGATGCGGCGCTCTGATCACCGCCTGTGTGGAGACGCGCTGCAGTTTCCCCATCACGAGCTGTAGATCCACCACACCCTTCATCTCACCACCTACACCTCTCGCTCTCGCGTGGGGGTTGTGTATCTCGCATCTCTTCCTCATGATACACAGTCAGCTCACACACTGCATTTGACTGACAGGTAACACAACCAATCATATATCTTTATGTGCAGCAAGTCAGCAAGTAAGATATAATTTCACTCACCAAAAACAATCAGTTTAAATCTAATCTAATACCTAACCTTTAAAGATGTTTTTTATTTTATTTTATTTTTTATTCCACTGACTGTGACTGTCACGCTATGAAAAAAACGGGTGAACAGTGGAGCTGAGAGTCACCGGTAGGCTGATTCGATGCGATTTTCGGCTCAATTCATTTCAGCACTACTAATAGTTAGCGTCTGATTTGTTTCAAACAGCGACGTTTCTTACTCGTTTTTGAAAGTAGTAAAATCTGCTAAAAATATTGAACAAACTTTGTAATGCTGTGTAAATTGTGTTGTTTTTCTCTCGCAGCTGTTGGCGGTATTGCACTAACTGTCTATAAACGTAAAAAGGGAAGAAAAAGAGACACTCTTGCAAAATGGAAGTCCATCCGTCCATCCATCCAGGAACCTCTGCAGTCCAGCTACGGCCGTTCAGGCCAGCGGTGTAATTACCAGTGTAATTATTCCAACTTTTACAACCGTGGTAGGACCTTCACTCAACATTCGTATGCTCATTCAAACACTACAAACAATTGGGAACGCCAATTAGTCTAATCTGCATGCCTTTGGACTGTGGGAGGAAACTGGAGTACCCAGAGGAAACCCACAAAGAACGGGGAGAACATGCAAACTCCATGCACACAGACCCTGAGAATCAAATCCGGACCCTAGAGGTGCAAGATGACGGTGCTAATCACTAATCCACCATGACGCCAAAATGGAAGTATTTGCAGAAAAAAGGGATTTAGATCGTGTTTTCTTCAAAAGCTGTGGTATATTTTTAAGGAATTCATCAATTTTAGACCGGTGTGAATCGATCCTGAATCAAAACTGACTCAAACTGACCAAAAATCTCTGTTAAATCTAGGGGTGCTCCGATTGATCGGTCGCCGATCATAATCGGCCGATAATTGCTTTGGGAAGTTTGATCGGCGGTCTCTGTAATGGCCGATATAGAAAAGCCGATCAGATGACGCAAAACTTGCGGGACAATTTTTTTGCGCGCTGCTAAAATGGCTTCACCGGTCTGGCAATTCTACGCGTTGTGTGAAAAAGAAACATAAGTAGTTTTCAAAGTTGGCTAGCGCTAAGAGAGGGGGAGAGCTCAGGAACTCGCACGCCGCCATTCACTCAGCTGTAACAAACTCCCCTATCTCACCTATGCGGTTTTGCGCGGTGGCCATAAGCATGTTAAGCGAGCAGGGGAGTCATTGCATGTGCAGAATTGGGCTGTTGAGCGCGCAGCGGAGACATTTCCATCTTTCCGCGCAAAAAATTTAACGTTTTTATTATTACATTTTTTCTTAAATATTAAACAATTTTTTAAACTTATTTTTAAACATGAAAAATTAAACATGTTTAAGAAAAAAAAAAACGTTAAATTTTTTTGGTGGTCCTCACGGATGCTTGCGGACCTTGCAGAACTTCCGACAACTCGCGTCCTATTGTCTGTTATTTAATTAAATTTTATACAATCTACAGGAAAGTTGTATTTGTCAAGCTCTAAGCTGTTCCCAATTACTAACCAAACACAGGCTGCTATGCTTTAAGATGACGTGTTGCACATGTTGCTTGCCAATAAATACAGTTGTCAATTCATGATATTCCTCTTCTTGTAATTTCAATACTTGACTTACATTGTTGTTAGATATAGTTTAATAAATAATGCTACATGATAAGGCTTCGAGTAGACCCTGTAAGCGGTGATCGGTATCGGCCGATACAGCCTTTAGTGATCGGAGATCGGTGATCGGCCTCAAAAATCCTGATCGGGGCCTCCGAGTGGCGCAGTGGTTAAAGCGCTCGCCCTATCATCCGGAGATCGCTAGTTCGAATCCCGGGTGGTGCTGTAACCTCTCGCAGCCGGAGGTCTAGAGAGAGCTGATTGGCCGAGCTCTCTCAGAGGGGAGGGATGAGAGGTACATAGTGCTCCCACATTAATCACGGCTCTACAGCCAGTCAGGGGCGTCTGTGAGCTCGCGCAACGGAGGGAGCGGATAGCGCTGTCCTCCGAGTGTGTTACGCCGCCCCCAACGGTGCGCGAGCGAGCAGTTCGAAAAGATGCGGTCGGCTGTCGTCACGTGGTTCGGAGGAAACACATGATAGTCTTCGGCCCTCCCGGCTGAGTGGTAGTAGTAGCCTTAATGTGGGAGCCCCCTAGTGACGGGGAGGAATTGGACACGACTAAATTGGGGAGAAAAATCGGGGGAAAAAAAAAAATATTAAAAAAAAAAAAAATCCTGATTGGAGCACCCCTAGTTACGTAAATCACATCTGGCCTCAGGACGTCCTGTACTGTAAGTGGTCAGGTGGGCCTTTATGGATCAGACTTATTTGTCCAGCACATCCCACGGATCGATTGGATTGCGATCTGGGAAATTTGGAAGGATTTGTCAACAACTAGGTCATGTTGGACGCATGAAAATCATCCTGCTGAAAGAGTCCACTGCCATCAGGGAACACGGTCACCATGATGAGGTGTAAATTGCTCAGATTTGTGAGAAAAAACACCTCCACCTGAATGGCCGGACCCAAGGTTTCCCAGCACAACGTTGCCCAGAGCATTACACTGCCTCCACAGACTCGCCTTCTTCCTATAGTGCATCCTGGTTCCATCTCTTCCTCCATGTAGGTACTGTAACACACTTACTGCCATCCACAGAGCGCTCTGACCGGTCTGCACCTCCACACCTCCATACACAGTAGGCTGATGGTGCGCTGCATGTTCTGACACCTTTCTGTCAGCGGTTTTCATGTTAGGGCTGAGCGCAGTTTCGCACTGATGTATAGTACACCACTGAGAAACATTCGACACAACAGCAGAATACACCCAACAGTCCACACACCGAAATTAAGACATTTATCCACAAGTCGACGACTCTTTTTAATATTAATTTACAGCGAGTCTTTGTTGTTGTTGAGCCTCTGATGGATGAAAAAAAGAAAAGAAAAAAAAAATCAGTTGGTTCTGGGCGCCCAGCCATCGTACATATTAAATACATTGTTTGTTTGTTTGTTTGGTTGTGGTGGTGAAGTTTAAATTGTTTCGGCAGAAAATTAGACATGAGATTTCAAAAGCGTTGCAGCCATCGAGCAGAGCGTCTGAGCCTGAGACTATAGCAACCGTGACCAGGGCAATGCACTTACTGAAGATGAATTAATAATGAATTGTACTGCGTTTATTGTGCTGCAAAACCAGCGCTACAAAGTGGACTTGTCTCATTCAAAATAAATAGCCTGCACGCTGCTGTTTAATTCATGCGCTGACAAGATCTATATTTCCACACACACACACATCCTAAATAACATTCTGGTTTCTATTTGTTAGCTCTTATGCACACAAAACACAAACGTGTGTGTGTGCGTGTGTGTGTGTGTGTGGTGTGTGTGTTTAGTGTATACGAGACACATCTATAGACCCTAAAGAGACAACAGTTTAGAGCTCAGATTATTTCCCATCAGTCACTATAAGTAAAAACATTCCTCCACATTCAGGTCGGTTCTGAACATCACCACATCACATCACCTCAATGTGTCGCTTCATACACTGACGACATCATCCACGTACAACGATTTAGATTTAAATCTGATTTGTGCTACATTTCACAGAATAGTGTCGGCGACACAGCATCAGTATTACTTGTATTACTAGTATTAACCTCTAACACGTGATCATGTGTATCGGTGCTATTTCTTTGCCTAAGTGAACTTCTTTGCTTGTATAGTTGGTTAAAATAAAATTTAATTCAGTTCATCAGATTGCCTATTTTGTGCTGAAAGGATACGACACTGTATACAGTATATAATGGTTAAAATGCTTGGAAAACCACTCATAACTGCAATTTTATAAAACTGCTCATAACTGTATACTGTATGTTTCTAGTCGATGTAATAAAGATTACAGAAGGCATTGTTTCATTCCTTGTAATTATGTTTTTTTTTGTTTTTTTTTTGTCTGCATAGTCAGTATAGTCCTCCATACCATTTACATCAAAGTGAAACACTCCAGCAATACTGTGTTTAATCAGAATAATGTTGGATTACAGTAAAGAGTGACGTCAGCATGGCCACTCACAGCATCAACAGCACGCAGTGTAGCACTTCTCACCTTTCACTGAGCTACACTCTACTGTACTGTACACACACAAGTAGTTTATATAAACAAACAGATGTATTATCTTGTTAAACCTGTAGCACCTACCGTACTATAGAGTCTGCTCTTTTAAGAAGGAAGAGATGGAAGATACTGAACGCTCATCACAGTAACCTCGCTCGCTTGTTGCTAATAAAAGCTGAAACCTGAGGCCACCATGGCTTTTGGTTTTCACAGAGGTTGAAAACGCAACTACACAAACAAAATCCTAATTAAGAGTCCCCGTGCATGTCAGTGTGTGTGTGTGTGTGTGTGTGTGTGTGTGAGTGTGTGTACACACTTCAGGAAAAGAAAAATAGTATGATGTATATTATATTAATATAATAATAATAATAACAACATTATCATAACATTAGCAATATACAGTGGAACCTCGGATTGCGAGTAACGTGGTTTACGAGTGTTTACAAACCGATCAAAGATTTTTAATAAATTTTTAATTGGAAACCGAGCAAGTATTAGTTTACGAGTGACGAGTAAGTGATCATAACTGAGCCAATGATTTTTCTCTCTCTTGCCCTGCGGAATTGTGGGTAATCGTCTCCCCTGCTCCCCTGGGTCTTAGTGCTCGTCTCTTACTGGTATAATCAACGTCTCCCTCTCAGTTTCATCGTGTCTCATATGTGTGCGCGCACGTAATTTGACACCGATGCACACGGACACACACGAACACACACGGACACACTCTCTCGGCTTCACACACGCACACGCAGGCACGCTTTCTTCACACAGAAAAATCAGCTCTGTCGGGATTCTTTTCAAAGGTAAGGTGCTGGTTCATTTTATTTATTTTTTTTTACTTTACAGCAGTGATTTCGTTAGTATGCGCTCACGCGTATCATTAGACAGATCTCTTTTTTTCCCCATTAAAACAGTGCTTCCGTTGTGTGTGTGTGTGTTTTTTGTGAAACTTAAAAAGCGAGGTGGGGGGAGGGAGGAGGAGTGTTACTGTGTAAGACGAGGCATGGCTAATTCCACACACACACACACAAATACACGGTGCCTGCACGCACAAACGGAAACACTTATGTCAGGATTTTATTTTATTTTTTTAAGGTAAAGTGCAGGTTAATTTGTTTTATTTTTACTTTATATATTGTATAAATAATTTTTATGTATTTATTTTTTGGGGCTGTGGAATGAATAATTTGAGTTTTCATTATTTCTTATGGGAAAATTAGATTTGGTTTACGAGTATTTTGGAATACGAGTCCCTCCAGGAACGAATTATGCTCGTAATCCAAGGTTCCACTGTATAATATAGCAATACATTTTTGTTTAAACATCTGTATAAGTTTTTCCATTTCCTGAAGTTTTCTGCCTGACTTTGTATACATACACTAGCATTCTTAATCCATAGGGTTTAATATGATGTTGGCCCCACCCCCTTTGCAGCTATAACAGCTTCAACTCTTCTGTGAAGGCTTTCCACAAGGTTGAGGAGTGCGTTTATGGGAATCTTTGACCGTTCTTCCAGAAGCGCATTTGTGAGGTCAGACACTGATGTTGGACGAGAAGGCCTGGCTCGCAGTCTCCGCTCTAATTCATCACAAAGGTGTTCTATCGGGTTGAGGTCAGGACTCAAGTTCTTCCCCACCAAACTGGCTCATCCAGGTCTTTATGGACGTTGCTTTGTGCACTGGTGTGCAGTAATGCTGGAACTGGTGTGGGCTTGTTTTCAGGAGTTGGGCTCGGCCCCTTACTTCCAGTGAAAGGAACTCCACGACATTCTGGACAACTTCATGCTCCCAACTTTGTGGGAAGAGTTTGGGAACGGCCCCTTCTTGTTCCAATATGACTGCACACCAGCGCACAAAGCAAGGTCCCGTGAAGTCCTGATCTCAACCTGTCAAACACCTTTGGGAAGAATTAGAGCGGAGACGGTGGGCCATCAGTGTCTGACATCACAAATGCGCTTCACAAACGGATTGGGAATTGGATGTTACTCAAGTTCATAAGCATGTGAAGGAAGGAGAGCGAATGATTTTGGAAATACACACACATTACATATATACATATATATATATATATATATATATATATATATATACACATATATATATATATATATATACATATACATATATATATATATATATATATATATATACATATATATATATATATACATACATATACATACATATATATATATATATATATATATATATATATATATATATATATATATATATATATATATATATATACACACATACACACACAGAAATATACGTAGGAACAAGCCGTTTTGAGCACTTGTGTCATGGACACGAAATAGCACACACACACACACACACACATACACACACACACACACACACACACACAGACGTATGTGCTATTTCGTGTCCATGATACAAGTGCTCAAAACGGCTTGTTCCTAAAACTATAGGGAAGAGGAAGAGATGAGTCAATATTCAAACATTTACACTGCTACAGAAATGAGGCTTTGTTTTTAACTGAAATTACAGTCCAGTGGGAATAAAAATGCATCATGTGACCACCATAATCGGAACAGTCTGACCTGAGCCGCTCCTACTGGAACGCATTGTTTATTTAAAAATCTGAATCAGAGGAGTAAAAGGTATAAACCTTTAGTAAACCTTTCAGTAGATACACATCAGTCATGTAAAGCTTTGATCTGATTCCTTCTCTCTTGTTGGAATAAACAAATTAAAATCTTCCACTTCTGTCTTTGATCCACTTGCTCCTGGTCTGTGGCTAAGGAAGGAGGACTGATAGACTGAGATCTAACCAATCACAAAGCAGGGAAGTCTAACTTTATATAGTTAGAGGGAGAAAAACTTTTTTTTCTTCTATTTTCTATTTCCAGAAATTTCAATGCAGGCCTACATTTTGATTAAACAAGCTTGTTAATTTCAATCTTGTCAAGGCGCATCTGATTAGATCCGTGTCCATGTACACAGTTAAGCTGGAATAATTTCAATCAGACTGAAGAAATATTGTTTATGTAAATATAGCTACTGATTTACTGACACCTCCAACAGGAGGAAGCAATCCTATCACATAGTAAGTAGTGTGTGTCTGTGCGTGTATGTGTGAGTGTGTGTGTGTGTGTGTGTGTGTGTGAGTGTGAGTGTGTGTGTGTGTGTGTGTGAGAGAGAGAGAGATGCAGAGTGAGACTTTCTGTTCAGCTCAAACTTCACATCTCCTGACAGCATGTGTGACAGTAGTGTGTGTGCGCGTGTGTGTGCGTGTGTGTGTGTGTGTGTGTGTGTGTCTGCACACATGTACAGAAACCAAAATCATACTACTGAAAAGGTCAGGAAAAAAAGTTTAAAAAAATGTTTTAAAAAGTGAGTTACGTCTTGATGGTTACCGTTATCTACAATGCTAACAGCAGGCCTAACTGCCGAGTCTGATCACATGTCCATTGCAGGATATTAACTGGTATGGCGTCTCCTCCTGTTTCCTCGATACTACACACATTATGGGAATAAAAGACTTCGCTGTGCATGTGAATGTGACTGCTGTGGTTTGTGAGTAGCAGGTGAGCCTCTCAGCTTCAGAGCAGACTGCTGTGTTTTGTGGCTCGTGCATCCGCGTATCTGCCTCTGCGCGATGCAAACTAGCACACCTACTACACTTACATGTAGCTACGTTACATAAACGGAGAATGAAGGAAAAAACTAAAAACCTATATTAGACTTGGTCACTTTTGTATTTAAGCGCCGATTGTTTTTATTTAACCCGTCTGTCAAAACCTTAGCTAAATTTAGCTAAGGTGAGCCGACATCACTGATTTAACAAACACCCCGGTTAATCGTTAGCCGGCTATGGTCAGGTTTCTAGCGAAAAAACTTGATGTTTGGATCCGGTTACAAATTCCACAACGAGGATAAATCATTCACTAGCTCTAGCTAAACAGGTTTACCAGTCAGCAATCCGTTTTCTAGTTTTTACTCTCTCAGTTTACACTTTCGCACTCACTCTCTCCATCTGGTTTACCATGTGTTTACCAAGCTTCTTGCGTGTTTACATGGTGTGATGGTGCTCAATGTATCTAAGCTGGTTCAGACATATACTGTACAGAAAGATTGATCGGCCATTTACCGATCAGACTCGCCTAACAGAGTTGACTGAAGTACTAATACGAGATAATATAGAAAGAGGAAAAAATCTTATTTTATGCTTTATATTTTTATTAAAAACTAATTTTTCTTATTAAATATTTTTAGGTTATCGCCAGTCATATAAGTATTTCACATCATATATACCGTGCATCACTGTGTATGTGACAAATAAAAAGTAAATCTGAATTTGGGATTGTCAGGGCGACTTACAGGAGCTCACTTAATCACTTTTTCTAAAAAAAATTTTAAAAAGTACTATAAACTGATTTTACAGGTTTTTCTTTTAATTTAATGCCTCTAAACAAGAGAATTCAACCTGTTATGTTTATATATGCATCTACTGTAGTACCAGTCAAAAGTTTTTTTTGGGATTTACAGTATTTTCCGCATTCTACAACAATACTGGATTTTAAAAAGTATATAAACTATAAAACAACACATACAGTATTGCATTAGGAAATTAAATAACAACAACAACAAAAGTCAGTTAATATTTTAAGACAAAGGTCAGCCGTTCTGGAATAGTTCTTGCGTGAACAGTATTGTGTCAAGTGCATTTGTAAAACCCATCAAGCACCATGATGAAACGGTCTCTCATGTAGACCTTCCGAGGAAATCAAGACCAAAACTGACCTCTGCTGCAGAGGAGAAGTTCTTTTAGAGTCACCAGCCTCAGAAATCACCAATTAACAAACAGCACCTCAGATTAGAGCCGGAGATTATTGCATATTTTGGATGCCTTCAGTATTATTGTATTACAGTGTAGAAAGCAATAGAAATCATGAACGACCATGGATCCATAAGGTGCGTCCAGACTTTTGACTGAAACTATTATAATGTGTCAATAAATAATTTTTTAAATCGCCTATTATTCAAACTTTGTTTTTTAATAATTTCTGGATGTTCACAAGACAAATTATGAGAAGGAACACTCTTTCCTTTTGGCATTTTTGTTCATGAATGTGCTCCAACACGTCATTCCAATTCCGCACCTGATGTCATTTCAGACATAAAGAGAAAAAAAAAAAAGAGGGAAAGTTTGCATAGCCCCTCCTCTGGTTTGATGCCTGTGCAAAGTGTCCCTGGTGTTCTGATTGGCTAGAAAAATGTACTTCTGCAAAGAGACCTGAGGGGCATTTGCATTTGTAGCTCATTTGCATTTGTAGACACTGAACCAGTGCGTCTGAAACAGGAATGAAACGGGACGAATTTCAGGCAGGCTGAAATAAGCTGGAATATTTTTGTTTGTTTGTTAAAGAGGAATAAAATATGTCACTTGTAAAAATAACATTTCCCAATAAATAATACTTTATGTAACCAGAAAGGTCGCATGTGTGTTCTGATAACGTTTTATAACACTGTGAGGAAAATCATTATTAAAGCAGATGTTCTTAATGAGCTTGGAATTTATATATATAAATATTATCAGCCAAAATCACACATCCGCAACATACAGTACCAAATAACCAGAATCACCTGCAACTCTGTATCAGCGTCACCATGGTCATTTTTCCATGTGATCTAACTGACTCTCGGCTTCAGCAGCGTCATTTGCATTGCAGTAGCAGTGAACCCATCACTGAATGGATGCACAAACAGAGTCACACTGTTCAGATGTAAATACAGCAATGACACTAGACCTAGAGCGTGACTGTTTACTGCAGTTTACTGCTTAACGACTAGCTGAAAAAGAAATATTACATAGAATCTGGTAGCGCGAGTGTGCGTCGTTGACGGGAAAAGAGTTTGTAGAGAAAGTTCAAATGTTACAAGGCTAAAAATAAGCTGATCAGCTTGAATGTAATCAGGTTCAGTTCTTATCGCTGCAAAGTTTATGCCAAGTTGTACTTCTTTCATCGTCAGCCAAATACACTCCCTGTTCGGTAATCAGAGAATCCAAAAAGTAGATTGCATAAAAACGAAGTTTCGCCTTAACATGACAGTTACTGTACAATTCACTTAAATCCGCCACATACTGTAACTGTTCATAACATCGCTTTTACTTCGCATTTTGATTTAACATGCTGCAGATTAAACATCAGGCAGGTACCCAGGTAAAAGTTTCACCAAATTCTGTCCCGGCAGTTTCGCGTGATGCTGTGACAAAATCTGGCTGGACAGACATGCAGACATAACATTCTCTGAGACTGGTTTGGGTCCTACAATGTATGAAACGTAAAAATAAGATGATAATAATTTTTTTTAAAAAGCAAGTTCCTTTCTAAAAAACGACAGTACATACTGTACATACTGTAGATTTCGACAGCTCATGCTCTTGTGGATTACATGCAAGTCTCAGCAATAACAACGTGTGATGTCTGTGCTGTTTCAGACCTGCGGGTTCAATTCAAAGATGATTAATACGGTATAAAGGAAAGATGAGTAAGTTAAACTGGAGTGGGTTTAACCACTAAGCCAAGCCTCAGCAGTTGACATTTCACAATGACTCGAAGATGGGATGCACTACTTTCGTCCAATAAATAAACAAATAAATAAATAAATCTAACATACATAGATAAAGTTTATGGTTAACTACAAGTTAGCGTATCAGCTCATGGTGGAGGAGTTCATCAGATCGCACAAACCCTCTGATCATACTCTATTCCCTGCTGAAAAATAACCTGAATAACCTTCACAAAGTGATCGAGACACCCTTGATGAAATGTGCAGGTTTATATTTTTACAAACAAGTGATTTCCAACCGTTTGTTTCCTGAGTAACAATCATGGTGTTATTAGAGCTGAGCAAAATAGTCATGATATTAATCTCGGCAGCAGACGCGCTTCAGAAAAAGCAACAGTTCTTTCTTTGTTAAGCAATCGTTCCGCTTCTCTTTCCTGATGTGTACACACTGAGCTCTTTAATCATAATTCATAACACCTGTCCTCTCTAAGAAAGCGCACACACACATGAAGGAAACGAGAGAACCCATATGAGAAGTGTTACAGAGCTATAATATTGTTTCAAACGATGCAAATCATCACTGCTCTATATTAAATGTGCGACGCTGTGACACATGAACAGAGCAGTCGTAAGCCTGTAGACGAGCCGGCGCTGCCTGTGTGCGCGTCTCGACCCCGCTCTCTTTGCAAGAAACTCTTTTCCCGGAGCAGCCTAAAGACCCAGCACTGCATTCACAAATACACAATCAGTACACAATCACACGAGAGCACGGGAGCTTCAGATGAATACAACCTGACTGGCAGAGATGAGAGGTCATCAGAAACGCCTTGTCTCTTAGCTCCTTAACTTTTGTCGTTGCAAAGAGGAGAGAGAGAAAGAAAAAGAGAGAGAGAGAGAGAGAGAGAGGGAGCGAGAAAGAGACGAGTGACAGAGAGCGGGCAGGCTGCGCTGAGGGACTTGAAGGGGGCGTGTCCGAGGGAGGAGACAGAGACGGGGACAGACAGAGTGCGAGGGAAGGATCAGAGCATGATGGCACATGCTTTTTCTGTCAACGAAAATAATTTCAAAGCCTTACGAATGCATGCAAACACACACACACACACATACATACATACACTTTAACAAATGAATCTCTTCAAAGCAAAATCACATGCCTGTGAAATATCCTTAATTAATTCCCAGCATGAATCTCTCGCAAGTAAAAAAACAAATGAAGCATAAAGCTTTTTCTACTAACCCGCCACCATCCAATAAAAGGTCCCCTAATGGTGTGGGGTGTGTCTGAGGTTTTGGTCCAATCCATCTGTTCTGTATATTTATAAGTAATCTAAAAGGATGTTGCGGTATTAGTTTAATGCATACCCTGATATGCAAGTCCAAAGAGCCGTGACAAAACAAACCCGTCGATTACACTGCAGACAATATGAGATGTGGCCAAATCAACCATTTGGTACATTCGTTAAAAAATAAACAAAGCACTAGTGAGATCAGGAACACCAAAACAGCCTGGAAGATCACTGGATTCTTCAAATGTGATCGTGCTGAAGAAAAATCCTCTCTGAGGTTGTGAAGAATAGACCTACCACAAGATGAAAACCACTGGTGATCCTCATATAAGGCAAGTCCAGATTCAAATCTGGCAAAACAAAACCACTTATAAAGTCTGCAGCAGTTCTGCAACAACCTCGTATGGACAGATCAGCTCGCTACACGATGATGAGACGGGAAAAATTTAAACAACTGGTTCCCCTGTTCCTTTCCCTCTATAGCTAAAAGAAGCAGCTGGATTCTTAAAAAAAAAAAAAAAAAAAGTGTACAGATGTGCATCATATTATCCCCTCGGAGTCAGTCAGTAGATTCCAAACGTGATGGACGGCACTCGTCCTGGCCTGAATCGAACCGAGCACTGGCTGAAGACCACCGCAGCACCAGATATAAAAAGTGCTGCAACATAGTCAAACCTTTGGTCACTCGTGCCAATGCCAAACGTCAGTTTCAATGGTGCCAGAAGCGGAAATCTTGGGCTGTGGACATTGTGAAACATGTATTATTCTCTGATGAGTCTTCACTGTCTTTCCCACATCCGGGAGAGTTATGGTGTGGAGAAGCCCCAAAGAAGCGCACGGTACCACCCAGACTGTTGCATGCCCAGAGTGAAGCATGAAGGTAGATCAATGATGGTTTGGGCTGCGATATCATGACATTCCATAGGCCCAATGTTTGTGCTAGATGGATGCGTCACTGCCAAGGACTACCGAACCATTCTGGAGGACCATGTGCACCCAATGGCTCAAACACTGTATCCTGAAGGCGGTGCCGTGAGTCAGGATGATAATGCACCAATACATACAGCAAGACTGGTGACAGAGTGGTTTGATGAACATGAAAGTGAAGTTGAACATCTCCCATGGACTGCACAGTCACCAGATCTAAATATTATAGAGCCACTTTGGGGTGTTTTTGGAGGAGCGAGTCAGGAAACGTTTTCCTCCACCAGCATGAGGTAGTGCTATTCTGCAAGAAGAATGCCTCAAAATCCCTCTGGCCACCGTGCAGGACTTGTATCTGTCATTCCCAAGAAAAATTGATGTAATTGACGTATTGATCGCAAAAGGAGGCCCTACACCATACTAATGAATTATTGTGGTCTAAAACCGGCGTTTCAGTTTCATTGTCCAACCCCTGTATATTATATGATCAAAAGTATGAAGACACCTAACCATGCCATGGATAGACTGCAGACTTGGTGCACATCTCCATTCCATGTTTATTCTTCTCAGAAGGCTTTCGACTAGATTTTGGATCCTCAGCTGTGAGGATTTGTGTTCATGCAGCCGCAAGAGCATTAGTGAAGTTGGGCACAGAGACTTGGTAAGGACACCTGGGGTGCAGGTGGCATTCAGGTTCAACCCAGTAATGTTCAGTGGAGCTGCAGTGGTTTAGGGCTCTGTTGAGAAGTTCATCCAGTCTATCCATGGCACATCATGTGTTCATGGAGCTGGATCGGTTTTCATTTTAAATTTAAAACAGATATTTACTGCAAGTCCATTCATCATGATGTATCTAGAATTAATTATACAAATTTGCATACGAAGTCTAGTACATAAATAGCTTGAAAATATCAGCAATACAGTCACATCGACTGTCATGTGTCATGTTTCTTCTCTAATCACCAGTTTTGGCTTGAAAACCATAAATTTCACATCTCATTTTATATTTTTCATGTCAAAACTGGCTCGTGTTTGAACATAATATTACTGTATCTGCTTCGCAACATGATACAAAAGTGCTGTTTAAAGCCTCTTGAAATCTACGTCAACTTTTAAATAATGAGAGTTTATTTCTACGCTAAGGCTTGGACACCATCAAGGTAGAACGTTTTCTCAGAACACCGGAGCCGTGATGGGACTGCCTGCTTCGCGTCCGAAACGCAGGCCTCCCTGGAACTGCTCGAAGGTTACTCTGCGAATTCAGGACTGTACGGGGGACGCGGCAATATGGCACAGCGATCGTGTGTACAGTTCCCAGAGACTGATGAGCCTCTTATACGAGTTGGCGACAAAGTTACAGTATGTGTCGATTTTGAAGGACTTTCAAGCCACCGAACGTTTCCACCATTCAAATGTCTTCCTGCATCTAAGCGTCTCAGCGCCGTACTCTGCTCTTTAAATGTCAATCGCTTTTACACCTTCATTCACGAGTCCTGATTTGACTCGAACAACCCTCTTATATATATTACATAGTATTTAAATATTAAGTCATAGAATGTGATCTGAGGGCCTGAGCATGATGATGTTCCCTCGCTCGTTTCTCATTTACTGTAACACACAGATGTGCGGAGAATGCTGAGGAATGTAGGGTTTGTTGTTTTTCATTCCTCCTTTCCATTTGCTTATTGCAAGATTAACCATGCAGCAGCAACATCAGCTGATATTTCCTCTAGTACAACAAGTAACGACAAAAACAAAACAGAAAAAAAAAAGAGGATGATCTTTTGACAGGTGCATATGAAATGAGCATCCCCACACACACACACACACACACACACACACACACACACACACACACACACAACATATATATATATATATATATTTGCAGGGAGTTTGTGGTTCAAGTATGCCACAAAGGGAAGTGTGTGTGTGTGTGTGTGTGTGTGTGTGTGTGTGTGTGTGTGTGTGTGTGTGTGTAACTGTATGCATGTGTGTGTTATTTGTGGTGCAGGACAGCTGAACAGTATTATTAGTGTGTCTCTCCGAGTGAAAGCAGTACAAAAGCTTTGAATTTTTATCAGTGTGTATTATTATTATTATTATTATTATTCTGCACTTAAAATGACATGCTAACCCCAAACAGGCCTGTGATGAGTGTGTGATGGTGAACTGTGATTCAGGTGACATTTTTAGCAAATGACAATTTTAAAACCACAACAGCAGTTACGCACACACACACACACACACACACACACACAGTGTTGAGTGAATGACATTCCTGTTTATCGTGTAGACAGAAAAACTCATTCAAACAGAAGACACGAACAAACGATGACCGAAATATTGAACATGAACTAAACATGAGTGCATGAATGAGAAGAGCGTCCCGATCACGGACGACGGTGAGCTGAGAAACGAGTCAGTACGGGGAGTCGCAGCACACACTGATGAGAATGTGCTGTGTGCGCAGTAAAGTGCAGACAGTGAAGATGCCATTTACCGAAAAACAAAAAGCCACAGGCTGCGTTTGCTACTACACACACTCACATATACAGAAACACACCATACACTTCCTTCCCCTGCATTAGAACCCACACATTAAACCGACTCGTCTTTCTGTTTCTCTATCACTCACTCGCACACGCAGTCACACGCGTGAGTGTGTGTGTGTGTGTGTGTGTGTGTGTGTGTGTGTGTGTGTGTGTGTGTGTGTGCGCGCCACTAACAGTTCTTTTGCAGATGCTTTTTCAAAGAAATCCACTCTACCCATGTGAACCCTTTCCCCAGCCTTAAAAGGTAAAGAACCACGCAGGGTGACGTGCATCTCATACACTCGAGCGCGGACGTGTGAGGGGGTGTGATGGCGTGTGAAGACGCTGGAGCCTGAGCTGCGGGAGTCTCATCTGCGCTCCTTCACTGGGAAACACTGACTGAATAAGATCTTTATTTAAAGCCCTGTCTCTCAGAGAGACACACAGAGAGAGAGAGAGAGAGAGAGAGAGAGAGAGAGAGAGAGAGAGACGGAGGGACATGGAAAAGAGAAGCAGAGACAGATAGACACAGATGGAGAGCGAGACAGAGAATGTGGACAGAAAGAGAGCAAAAGAGACAGACTGAAAGAGAAAGGAAGATAGTCACGGATGGAGAGAGAGAGAGAGAGAGAGAGAGAGAGAGAGAGAGAGGCAGGGAAGGAAAATAATTCATGCTAATTACATTTCTATCTATTGTTAATCGTGTTCCTCGTTAAGGTCTCCGATATCTGTATTTATTTCTACTGCAGTTTAGTTTAATCAAAATTTCTATATTTAAATGATCCCGAAATCTAGACATAATCTTTTATACTTAATAATCTTCTCTTTTTTTGGCAATAATTCACATATATAGTCGCGCCAATAAAGCCTGCTTAATCGAATTGAATTGGATTGAATTGAAAAAGAGAGACGGAAGGAGATGGAGAGAAACAAATGAGAGAGAGAGAAGCAGAGATGGAGAAAAAGAAAGACAGACATAGATGGAGAGAGAGAGAGAGAGTAATCCACTTTCTTTTATGACATGACTGTTTCTTCTGCAATAATGCCAGAGAAATGAAGGGTGACTCACCAGGGAAAGTGTGAGTAAAGTGTGAGCAGTGTGTGTGTGTGTGTGTGTGTGTGTGTGTGTGGTGTTCAGGGGATTAAAACCGGACTCTGTCCCTGTCTCCTAAGGCAGTGGTCGTCTCTGCTGAGCGGCGGTCCCCTCTGGTCACCGCGAGTCACATCAGGTCTATTTTTAAATCCTGCTTACAGCGATGCTGGTGAAGTCCAACAGCACACGCTTAAAGAAAATAACAGACAGATCGATCTCCAGAGACAGATAAATGGCCTTCTTGTAAACATGCACTGGGTTGTATTGTTTTTTGTTTGCTCTCAACTTGGTAACTCTGGAACACTTCCTCTCCAATCAGGAGTGTGTGTGTTGCTACTGAGGCTGACAACACACGCTTCTCATGAGCTTACTGTTTCTCACATGCCACTGTCGATTACACACACACACTCTCTTACTCTCTTATTTGTCTGTCTCTTCATGTACTGCTCTGTGTCTCTGTCTGCCTCTAGGTCCATCTCTGTCTCTCTCTCTGTCTCTCTGCTGCTTTAAATCAGCATGGCAACGAGAAAGTTCGCCAGCAAAATTGAAATCCCGTCTGAAAGCAGTGTGACTTTGGCCAACAGCAGAAGGTGGGAAAAAAAAATAATAAAATCACCTCACGCTTCAGACACGTCATAGATTCTGAACTGCAATGAGCTCTGGGTTCTGACTGGGCATTTCTTACAGTCTGGTTCATGGACTTGAGTTTAGGCTGAACACGCTCGACTGTAGCTCTAGCAGTAAGCTTACTGTAGGATCGTTGTCCTGTGCGAAGGTAAACTTCCACTCCAGCCTCTAATCTTCGGCAGATTAGAACACATTGTCTTCGGAAAAAAGTTCGATTTTGTTCTTTCCTTTTTTCCTGTGTTTGCCGAGTCTCCTAATGGGATTTCAGATGGACTCTGGTGTGATGTGATTTCTGGTTGCCTCAGAAGTGATTTAGGGATTTTTCTCTTTCTCGCTGTCTCACAAAGAAGGAAACAAAAGCCTGTGTGGACACCTCGAAAGGCAAAAAGTCTCAAACACCCAAAATGTCACTAATCCCCAATTAATGACCTGTAATATTAATGAGAGTGCAGCATTAAAAGCAACCGTAAGGAACAGACGGATGGTGTTATTTCGCGGGATGAAAGATGGAGTGCTGCTTCACAGATCCGATTCATTTAGCCTTAAGCTAAGGTCGTCACCTATTAAGATTCCCTCTGTAATTAGAAAGTATGATGCTTCTCCGCAGGTCTTCATCTTACTCTGGTGCTAGGGAAACCAGTGCTAATGAAGAGCTGTGGGTTTGTAATTACGTGCTGGTTCACGAAACATTGTTAAGAGAAAACAATACGACCACAGTGCATGACTAAGATCTGGGTATTACCAGGGGAGTTACACATGCACAGTTCTATAGAAATAAACCAATCTCTCTTTCTATCTTTCTTTAATGAGGGGATGTTTCTCATTATTGTTACTGTATCTCATTATTGAAAATTGTATATATTTGACCCATATTATTTTTTAGCTTTGTGACTTTTTGTGAGATTTTCCTGCTGGACGTGCTCATCATAAGATGGGTACACTGTGAAGAGGGACGGAGACGGTTACTCGGGTACTAAAGAGCTCAAAGTGTGACAAGAAAATCCCTGTCCACTATTAAACCACCACCATCAGCCTGAAAAGCATAGGAAGGATGGATGCCTTCATATTGGTTACGCCAAATTCCACGCCTACCATACTGTATGAATGTCACAGCAGGCTATACACTGCTCATTCATAGCATTAACACATTAACATTGATTACCTATTATATACCATTAAACTGGCGACAGGATCACGGGCTCTTTTGTGCCTGTGGGAACCTAAAGTCCAGCTTGTCTAGATAACATTCCACAGAAAAGCCAATGCAGCACACTTTGCAGAAAAAAAGTCAAAGCTGACCATGATAGAAAGGTACCACAACATCCACTGCACCAAAGCCCATCGCTCACGAGACCTGACAGGCAAACAGCCCAAGGTCACGTCGTCACTGGCTCGGTGTGTGAGGTGACCTGCAGAGAATCCCCATTTGCCCCATGCAGTAGTCCCCAACCAGGTATTCGGACAGCCCCCCCCTCCTCGCTCCCCCATATACCCATTCTTGTAGTGATGTCATATCTTCACATGCCTTCTCCTACTATAGTTATGCTCATGACATCCAGGCTGCCCTCTTTTTCTGAGGCATCATACATGCCTGGCAGACATCTCATCATGAACAGCAGCTCAACACCTAAAAATAAATCCCAGCAAGACCAAGCTACTTCATAGTCCTACATCAAGATACACCAGAAGTCTGTTTTCAAAATTTGGCTTGTTCCACTTGTATAGAAACAAAACTCTAGTTGTTCTCAAGTTCCCTTTGCATTTCACTTTCATCAAGTCATGACTTGTACAGTAGGAACCAGATAAAGAAAAGACACATTTTTCTAACTGAGGACAAAATGTTTTTAGAAGAAAAAGAAAATGTTTTTTTTTTTAAGACAATTTTTTAAAAATGTTTTTAGAAATGTTTTTCTGGGCCTCCGAGTGGCGCAGTGGTTAAAGCGCTCGCCCTATCATCCGGAGATCGCTAGTTCGAATCCCGGGTGGTGCTGTAACCTCTCGCAGCCGGAGGTCTAGAGAGAGCTGATTGGCCGAGCTCTCTCAGAGGGGAGGGATGAGAGGTACTTAGTGCTCCCACATTAATCACGGCTCTACAGCCAATCAGGGGCGTCTGTGAGCTCGCACAACGGAGGGAGCGGATAGCGCTGTCCTCCGAGTGTGTTACGCCGCCCCCAACGGTGCGCGAGCGAGCAGTTCGAAAAGATGCGGTCGGCTGGCGTCACGTGGTTCGGAGGAAACACGTGATAGTCTTCGGCCCTCCCGGCTGAGTGGTAGTAGTAGCCTTAATGTGGGAGCCCCCTAGTGACGGGGAGGAATTGGACACGACTAAATTAGGGAGAAAATCGGGGAAAAATCCAAAAAAATAAAAAAAATAAAAAAATAAATGTTTTTCTAGCATCCTCTGCGATACTGATGTACATGGAAAAATTCTTTCAACATTAATCAGTTCCAACAAACATTTTACTGACCAAAAGAACTGCACTAGCTCTGATGATGTTGTACTGTAAGCTTGCCTTCTATCTATTTTAAAGTAGTCCCCGACTTATGAATGAGGAGCACGTTTGTAAGTCTGATTTGTTCTCAACTCTGGCAAAGTGAGTCTTGTACGCCTTGGACACAAATATACAATATAAAGTATTCCAATCCACACAACTAAATGTGTCACCTTTACCCAAAAACCGTAATCATACCTGAGGAAATCAATCTCATTGTAAAATGAGACCATGAAAGTGTCTCTGCACCTTTAAATCCTGAGGGGAATGCCGAATGCCATTTTGTCTCAGAGCTATTTTCCACTGTATTAGACTGTGAAATCTGTTTTGTTGAGATTTTTTTTAATTAGCATTATACTTATTTCTCCAAACCCCCCACACAGGCACACACTTTATACATTTTATGCATTCACTTACACACTGAAAATATATAAAATTGTAAATATCGGTATCTGGTGCACTGCAGTGTCTATTTTTTTGTACATGAGCTATTAACGTTATTGAACAGGAAGTAGAATGTTTGTTCGTATCTGTGGAAATTCGTAACTCGAATGTTCGTAAGTCAGAGACTACTTGTATAAATCACAAATTAAATCGCAAAGATGTTTGTTAAAGCCCTATTATAAATCTAAAACAAGCTTCGCTCTTCCGAGAAAGCTTTACAATAGATTTTGGACTGTGTGCCCATGAAGCTACAAGAGCATGCTCATTGTGTGATAAGAAAATGTAGTGAAAGATGTAGACTTATAAAAATTTGGAACACTGAAACATTTAGTTAGTTATTGGTTAGTTGCTGCTGTTACTGCTTCAATTCATTTCTTTTTCACAGTATGATGCAGATTGAACCCAATCACAGGAAGCCTAAAATAACAGGTTCTGCATTATTAAATATTATAGTGTTACATCACAAAACAGTTACATAAACCCAATTATTCACTTTTATGGTACATTTATTAATAACCAATGGGAAAAAATAAAATAACATTTTACATGCCGGGAAACTTGTCGCGGTAAGGTGTTTGACATTCACAGCAGTCTGTAGTTAAACTGCTTAAACCTTTCTAACACGGGAATAGGAGGCTAAGAGGAACATGCTTCACGAATTCCATAACATTACATACAGTATAAACAGAAATGGCTGCTCCAGTGGGTAAAAGTATAAGAGAACTTTCTTCTTGCTTGTATTAGCTCATTGTGGTCTTTGAGGCCTAGTAAAATAATTCCATATAAAATATCATACTGTACACAGTGGTCCCTCAATTAAGCTGAATTTATGTTAATATTTGTG
The DNA here is from genome assembly GCA_030347435.1 of Clarias fuscus. Lineage (NCBI taxonomy): Eukaryota > Metazoa > Chordata > Actinopteri > Siluriformes > Clariidae > Clarias > Clarias fuscus. The sequence goes on from CM059228.1 coordinate 8,939,599, forward strand.
TTACAAAATTAGTAAATTATATTGTTCTTAATAGTTTAGTGCTACAACGCATGAAAAAGTATATATTGCCACGAAATAAAGGCATTTAAAAATTGTGGAGGATATTGAGTGGATATTAGTTAAAAATTAGGGAAAAAACGCAAATCACTGAGGTTACATAATGCCAGAAAAGTAGTGAAGTAGAAAGTACAGATACTTGTAGCATGTAGTGGAGCAAATGTAAAAAATCTCCACTAATAAAGTTACTGAAGTAAAATACAGATATGTGAAAACTGTGTCGTAAAAAAGTGTAGTTAAACTTTCTAACATGGGAACGCCTTCAGGATGCTAACAGGAACTTGTTGCACAGAAGTTACATTAAATGAATTAACATTAAATTAAAATATCAATGGCAAAACCATGATGCCATTTATTATTTATGATAATAAATAATAATAATATTTATAATTTAACTAAATATAACGTGCTACCAACTAAAATACCAAATAATATTTATTATTTAACCAGGATGCCATTTATAAATTATTTATTTATTTATTTATTAAGAAATTAAAATTGTAACCATGGGCAAATTGTTGAGGTATAAAACAAGAAAAACACTTTGAAGTTGCACTATATAATCAGTGATTTTGCCATCATCATCAAGCCCTTTTGTGTATCAATGCTTTTCTTCGACATAATGCTAAATAATCAAATAACAAAAGACAGTATAATAACTACGATTATAATATTCAGGTAAATGACAACGAGATACTAATAAGCTGTATACCACATTATCTACGGCATGACAATGGTCTCAAAAATATAAAGAATTAGTCAAGGTTTGTTGTCACTTCCTGTTAAAAGAGCTATTAGTGAAAATAACTTCAGCAGCTGTGACAGCAGAGTCTGTTTGCTGGTGCATGAGGCAATGAATGGAAGCTTTTGCAAAAAGTGAAAATGCACACCTGCCTAACTGATGCTACAGTACATGAACACTTATTTTAGAGCACTGAATCTATGGCTTTCATGGAAATATCACATTTAATTTTACAACAAATCTTCATTTACTTCACGTGAAGTGACCTGGAACTTTTAATCCGAACTACATGCAGTCAGGCCTGTTTTAGAACAACTGAACGACACCTTTATCCCCGTGAGTCTACAGTATGTACAGTACAATCCACAGAGGATCCCAGACTCTTAATGAATCTTCTCACTCGCACTAAACGGAAGTCTCTCTGTGAATACACTGGGCTTTATGATGAAGTGATTCACTGTGTTTATTTAACATCTTATTCCAGAGCTGTAGCTAAAATTAGATCTGCCCACATGTGTTGACTTACCAAATAACACTGTGGAAATACACACACAGTGGCTTGGAGACACACACATACAGTACACACACACATGCACAAAAGTACCTGTTTCACTTTGACACACATATTAATCTACATTTAAGAATCAACTGTCAGCTGTTTATTTAACAGAAGCTACAATGCTATCCATAAACCCATCCATCTGTTCCTTTTCTATATCATGTATCCTAATGTCATGGTGAGCTCATCTGAGTGAGGTCAGGGCACAACGCATTCCAAACCATCACACACAAACCGTACACTATTGGCAATTTGCAAACACCAGTGTTGCATGGTCTACAGTAAATTGCATGTCTCTAAACCGTGGGAGAAACCCAGAGTACCCAGAGGAAACCCACCACATAGAGAACATGCAAACTCCATGCACACAGAGCAGAGGCAAGATTTAAACCCCCAACCCTGACAGTGCTCACCACTAAACCACCGTGCTACCAACTAAAATACCAAACACAGACAAGCGTTATACCATCACTTTAGTGTTTAAATACCCACAAAAAAAAATCCATCAAAGACAAGCACCAAGCTGAACCATTTGTGTTCCATTCGTGGTGCCACGATGCAAGAACACGAGTTCATTTATCTCCATTTCTGCCTTCTATCCCCCCCATTATGCCAAAATTAGGGATGCATCAACAGTGACCTTTTGACCTCGATAGTTATTATGAAAACCTTCACGGCATCCAACAGACTCCTCCACCTTCCTCGAGCTACAATATGCATGGAAGAGGAGCAGCACTTCAAGGCTTTGCTCCAGTCTCTGACCGAGGACTGTCATCAGGGTATCAGATGGGGGAGTGCAGGACGACCCAGAAGCACTCGAGCATGCTGAAGAAGTCCCAGAGGACAATCTGTCAGCTGTCTCTTCTACTTTATAGGGAGAAACCCTGCTAGTGGTTTATCAGGCACAACAGAGGAATCAGGCAACAGGTGAACTACACCCCTGAACACCACCATGTATGTACTGCTGACATACAGCACGCGCGGTCGTCCATTTGTCATCCGGCAACATCACAAAGATTCATGCTGCTCAAGGTGATTGCCGAAGATGGGCACATTCAGGTACGGCATGAGTTTATTGACAGTCAAGAATGGGTCAAGAATCCTTTACTTACATACTACAGCATAAATCCATGAGATCAAAACACTTTCAAACTCAGTTTAAGTTTGTGTGTGTGCATATGTTTGTGGAATCTGGTTAATCTGGCATCCTCAATCTCTTTAATAATAATAATAATAATAAGAGGAATAATAAGAAAAAAAAGAATATAACATTATTATTATTATTATATTATTACTATACAACACTTGATGGTATTTCAGGGGCAGTGGTGCCTCAGTGTGTTAAGGCTCTTAACATACCTCAGTGTTAAGATGAGTTATCTCAATAAGTTACCTCAGTAAATTACTTCAGTATGTTTCCCTCAGTAAGTTACCTCAATGAGTAACCTCAGTGTTACCTCAGTGTTAACATTATTATCATGTCTCAGTGTTTAGGCTCTTAACGCATCAGAAGGTCGGCAGTTCGAGCCAGGGTGCCGTTGTGAGTCCTTAAATAATAAGTTGCTCTGAGAATGGCAAATATCGTGTGTGTACGTGTAAATGAACCCATGGTGAAGATTTACATAGAAGTGAGTCATGTCTGAAAGAAAAACAGAAAGACGTGTTTTATGTACTGATGAAGCCCGACATGTTGTATATCCCATGTCTGAAAATGGGGTTTAACTCTCCTTTCCTCGTCTTCCCTGCACCACAGGCTCTGCTCCACTAGATGGAGCCAGAACTCAAGAAGTTTCACTTCCCTTAGACTCAAACACACACACGTGCGGCAATCTGATTTTGCTCTCTGGTACACAGTGAAGCACGCTAGTGAGACCTGTGAGGAAGTCTGAACAGACGGGGCAAGTAAACATCGGTTAAGATTACAGGGGATCAGTCAGCCGCCTAACACACACACACACACACAATAAAAAGTGCATGCAAAGCTACAAACCTACAACAACTTGGGTTTCATCATTTTATTTAACATTTACACAGATACTGGACACACTGGCAGTACTCGCTCCCTGTGAAAAGAGCATCCACTGTAATGCAAAGTACAAAGTAATGAAGTAGTACGAGACCTCATCTCATCTCAACCTGTCATACCGCCCACTTTACCCTGAGTGTAGGCTTTCTGCTTCATACATACATATATCTGTGCCAACTCAAATCTATATTTAAACACACACACACACACACCTAATGCACAACACTCTCAGCACTATGAGCAAGCCTAAGCATTAAAACTCTGAGATTTCCCTTTAACATAAGACCAGAATGTACAGAGATTTTCAGGTAGATTTTCTTCCTCGCTGGCTGCACCTGTACAAGCCGTACTCATCAATCCCTGTCTTATCAGCACAGACGGCGTGAGGAAATCCAGGCCAGGAATGAGTGATAACGTGAGTGTAAAACGGCAATTTCACAACACTCCAGGTGGCCGTATCCCAACGGGCAGCCCTGAGAGAGCTCGGTGTTCAGACAGAGCTTCCCTTCCCTCCGTATCTGGGAGGCAGATTTCACACACTGTCTATTCCGCCGCTATTTATAACACTGCCAGACTTACGCAACGGCAAACCCCTGATCAAGAGATTTTCACTGCGGTAAAAGACGGAGCTGTGTACTGTAGTGTTTTGACTTAATTGACTGTCTGACTCTTTATTTCATGACATCGTAATTCTGAATTCTAGTCGACATTGAAAGTTGCATAATAAGACATCACCAGGACTGGATTCATTAGTGTTATATACAGAAGATATTTATATATAGGGTAGAACTACTACATTTTTCCATCTGATGAGAATCGAGTGTGGGCGTGTCACATCATGAGTTCTGGCAGCTCAAAGACTGCAAGTGGAAAAAGAGTAGGGATGACAGAGCAGAGCATTTCCATAGCCATGTTTGTTTTTGCACAAGCTGCAAGTCAAAAAGATTAGGTGGGTGTGTTGTGTGTGTGTTTTTTTTTTTTTTTTTACATAATCCTGGGGGTAAGATGCTCTTGGCAGAAATTAGATAAAACTTGATTTTCTGTGTGCTAAATGACTGTACTGACACTTCCAGTCGGCTTAACAATGCCGCGCTTATTAGCATAGCGCTGTATCGCGAGTGACATCACTTACTTGCTAACACAATCGACGTTCAACTGCCTACTTTCACACCCCAACAAAAATTCCACCCTTTCAAACCTAAAAACACAAAATCTCCACAAAAGGAAACCTAGCTTCAGCGGTGTCTTGTCATTTCGTAGTGTAACATTGTATTAAAATAAAACTTTTTGGAGTTTGGAATCCAACCAGATAAAAGAACAAGCAGATAAATAACAACAAATCAAGTTACATACACTGATCTATATCTATAACCACCTGATTAATATTGTGTAGAGACACTAGGGTAGGACTTTACTACACCTCTGAAGGTGTGTGTGGTATGTGGCACCGAGACATTAGTAGCAGGTCCTTCAAGTCCTGTAAGTTGTAAGGTGGGGCTTCCATGGATCAGACTTGCTTGCCCAGGCACATCCCACAGATGCCCGATTGGATTGATATCTGAGAATCTGGAAGGCAAATCAACACCTCGGTCATGTTCCTCGAACCATCCCTAAACCATTTCTGTGCGTCAGGGTGTATTAACCTGCTCAAAGAAGGTACTGCTACTTGGAAATACTGCTGACGTAAAGTGGTGGTCTGCAATAATGTTTAGGTAATGTTCAGATGAATGGCAGGATCCAAGGTTTACCAGCAGAATATTGCTCGGATACAGTACGGCATCCATATGAAGTAAAATAAAATATGAATCAGGACACCTTCTCCCATTTTTGATGCTCACATGCCTATTGTGGTGGTGTACAAGGGTCAGCAGCCCCATACACAAGCTGTGTGGCGCTGAACGTTTACCCCCAATGCACATCACTGAACCTTGGACGCCCATGATCTGATCATTTCATGTCTCAGTGGTTTCAATATTATGGCTGTTCTGTGTACGTACAGGATAATACTAAATACAGGAACGCTGAAGTTAATTTGAACGGAAATGGCGCGGCACGGCATGGCATGCCCAGTGAGATACTGTCAATGGGTATCGATCATGTGATATCCTTCACTTAGAACTTTATCCTGCATCGTTTACACATGGATGATAAAGATTTGCATTATGAAAGCAAGAAACAGTGCGATATAAATATTAACAAAAAAATATCTGTGGCATAATATGTGCAAAACGATAGCTGATTTAAACATAAAGTCAAAATGTACATGCATTTACACATATAGAAAAGCTAAACATGAAAATAATTTGACATGCACTAATATTTCAGCTGATTTTTTGTTCTTTAGAACCCTAATCTACCGGTTATTTGTCAAGCCAAAGAAGCATACTGAAACAGGAAACAGATGCAGAACTAAACACGTTTAAAGCACACAAACACTATCGATCCCTTCAAAGGTTATCCAATCTGTATGTGAGCAGTGGTATCAGATCTACACACACATACACACACACACACACACACACACACACAACACACACATGCAACACACACATGCAAACACACACACTCTCTCTCTCTGTTCACACCGGGGAAGGTTTCGGTTTACTCTAGGAGATACACGCACCTGTTTTTTCCACTGAAGCTCTTGCTCCTGCCTTGCACAACTTCCAAAAGTCAAAATAGAAGTTGCATAATACGACGTCTTTTTTTTTTTGAGTAGTGACACACACAAACACTTACAGACCAATCCATGTTTTTACAGTCTTAAATCTGCTATAGGAATGCCACAATTATATATCGGAAGAGACTCAATGATCTGCATCTTAGTGACCTTTTGGTCTGCCATGTCTGCTTCAATCAAAAGGTGCAGGCTCTTTATTAGCACTTAGAATAATGAAGACTATAGTAGAGGCAGCACTTCTTACAGAAAAGCCCCCTGGCCATGGGATAGCCTGTACCGTCTTGGGGCTTTACTTCTGCTTCAAGTTCCTGAATCATTTCGATTTTGTGGACGGACCTAGTAGATACCCTGCAAAGACAGAATTGTTTACTGATGAATACCGTTGCCAAAGACGGCAAAGCCACAGGTGACAATTTAAATTATAAAGGTTTGAGCTAGGTGCTATTGGTGGTGTGTAGCGATAGTTCCCTCAACAATGCCATCAGCACAACTAAAGTATGAGGAACATGTACCTGAAACAGAGGGTAATTCTAAATTTGTCCAAGTATAAAAAAAAAAATTATAAAAAAAATGAGACAATGACCAGACAACAGTCATTTGTAAGGTATGCCTCAGACCAATCACAAAAGCATTCAGGTTCAGAAAATTTTATATATTATAATAAATACCTTTTCAAGATATGAAATTAGAACTTTTGTAAACTTAAGCCTAAAATCGTATTACTGTAATCATAAAAGGACATGTTGCAGAGTTGGTCCTATTTGATCTGCCGTATAATCGTTTTATTGAGTGTCACAAAGAAGAGAAATGGTTCTCCTCTGACGCTTCCCCATCACCACTCTCATCAGCTACATCGACTGTATACTTGGGATATACAGGAGATACTTGGATTGGACTTCAATAAAGCTACTTTGAGATCATCCACTGGTTAAGCTGAAGTAACAGATATACATTTTTATCTCCTTAAATGTCTATGATCGTTGTCTTTATTCCATCTCAGAAACTCCCAGTCATACGGTGTGTGTATCAGGAGGCGTTCATGTCGCCGCCTGTTGAATTTGTTTTTCCCCCCCAGTGATGATTCATCAGGTCATGCAAGGGATCTACATACCATGTCTACCTAAGGACAAGAAAGGAAAAAATGGCTCATCTGTTCACATCCAATGAATTGACCCCCATCACCACAACTTCCACCCTGTTTTTGCGCGTGTGTACGGTATGTTTGTGTTTGTGCGTGCACGTGCGTGCTGATAAGCACTGATGAAGTTGCTCCAGCAGCAGATGGCTTATAGTCGGTAGGTTTAACAGTGAAGTGTGAAGTGGGACAAAAGGAATGGGAGGAGGTGTACACAATTCAAATTTTCATAACATTTTCATAACAAGGTCAAATGACGGAAACGAAAAAACAATTAGTATTTAAATGTTTAGGGTCGGCTTGTATGCCCTACTTATGCCCTATGTAATTATTACTGATGTGTTTCAGTGATTCTGGTCCAGTCTCAATACCCTAGTGTTTTTATAAATGCACATAGTGTAGTGTTTCCTTGCTTGCAAGTGTAACGTGTGCGAGTTAAAGAGAGACGCTTTTACAAAAGTTATAGATGGCACCCGTCTGATAGAGAATGCAAATCTGATGTCACGCCCTGTTGAATATTAGTAGCATTTTGTTTACACACCATATTGTGAGGATCCTGCTGTTTTTCTATTATCGAGCTGGAGGTTGTGTTGTGATTTTCTTTCATTATTCTGGAAAAACACTGCCGTAGTAGGTCAGCGCTACTGCTTTAAAAAAATTGTCACAGTAGGTCACGCCATTGTTCAGGAAGAAAACCAGAGAACAGAATATTGTGGTTTTTGTTTGTTTGTTTTTTTTAACCCTTAAACCTGAAATTTTAAGAAGGTCAAACAATACATCAAATATTTTATTATTATTATATTAGTAGTAATATATATTAGTGGTAATATATATATATATATATATATATATATATATATATATATATGTAGTAATAACACGATTGATCAAACCCACTACTACTGTATGTTTCAGTTTGTAAAGGTTTTGTATTCTGTTTGCATTAATAATTGAGCCAAAAACAAGAGTGTCACCTCAAATCATCCACTAGAATTATGAAACCTGGATAAAATTGGGTGTTTCAGCAAAACAACGACCCCAAACACACTGATTGGTTGTGAAATAGATCAATACAGATGCTAAGCTTTTAGAGCCTTACCCTAATTGACAATTTGTGGACCGTCTTTATTAGTCCGTTCCGTTCCAGCAAAGCAACAAGTTTAATTGAACGCTATCAAGCGTTTCAAGCGGGGTGAAATTAGCAATTAAATTTCTGCCAGAAGTTCTTAAGGTAAAAACTTGTACTGTGAAACACATGTATGTAGATGTATGATAATCCGTCCCAGCCACCCAAAAATATTACCAATTTACAACAGTATAATCATATTTTTGCATATATAAGCAATCAGAACATTTACTGTAGAAAAGGCGTGTAAATTAAGAAAAATATGAACGAAATAGACATTAAACCTCACTCACATAACCTCGGCACCGGCTGCTTTAAGAACGAAACTGAAAGTGGCTCCGGTGTTTTTTTTCCAGCTAGCGTCCTTGCTAACATTCTTGTGAACCATGGTTCTATGTCTTCACTAAATCTTGCACGAAATGGAAAAAAAATATATCTATAAATAAAATGTAAACTCGCTTTGCCTTCCACTGACGCAAACGAGTTTTGAACAGCTCCTGGACGTACACGCAACTTAGCCTGCTTTGTATATACTGTATATGATTTTCAGGAATCAGGAAGGCGCCATCAATACACAGGATCCTCCCTGATCTTCTGGAAAGGGTGGAATGTCTGCCATCAAATGTGTCTGATAAGGTCAAACTAGTTGTGGGACATTTACCCAAACATTAGGTGTGCTATGTGTATATATTTTGACTCTGTATTTATAAATGTTCATCATTCTGAAAACCCCAAATAAATTAAAAGGTATGCGCCAAAATCTCGAGGTTTACTTCTATTATTTGTGCATTTGTTATCCAAGGCTGATGGTAAAGCAAAAGTGGAAGTGGTTAATTCCTGTACTGGAACAGAGTCACAGTTCAGTTTGGACGTGGCCACTGGGGCCCAACAAAAGCATGGGAGCTGGCAGACCATTAAGAATTTCGCAAGTTGTAACAACCTGGGAAAACATGGGAGCCGGCGCAGTATACGCCTTACCTGTTTACACTCATTCTTTTATTCATTTTTATTGTTTTAATGCATGAATTGAACTGCAAATTGGATAGGACACACACTCACCCAGGATTGGTCAGAATTTGATGTCTCAGATTGAACACGATGTCTCTAGTTTCAGCACTAACATATTTCACTACCTTAACATGATGCAACAAGGTGCATGAAACAGAAATCACGAATTTAGTTTCTCCACATGAGTGTTCAGAGAGAGTAACATTTCTCCAAAAACAGATATGCTAATTAGGCAGAGTAAATCCGATCCATCCATAACCACGGAGACACACGCGGATACACACGTAAACGCGCGCGCAAACTCATCGGTCCTGATGAAAGAGTGGATGACCTAGATAGAAGGTTTCAGTCATTTACTCCAAGATCAGCAGAACTGGGTTACCATGGCAACATACTGGAGCAGTGACCCTTATAGATCAGTGCTTCCCTAATACAGTCTTCTAACATGGGACACATGGACCACATGGACTACATGGCCAAATGTTTGAGCACACCTGAGCATCACACCTACACATGGTTCTTCCTCAAACTATAGCCACGAAGATGAAAGAACACAATTGTACAGGAGGTTTTTACATACAGTTTTATATCCCTGAAGCTAAGGAGCCCCAACCTGTTCGAGCTTGGCAATCCCCTGTACACAATATTAGTCAAGTCCTAAATCACTTTGGACTGGAATGAAATCTTCAATCAGTTATGACTTCAAATGTCCTGTGTAGGCTTTCTCACTTCATCACAAAGTGATCATCCCTCCTACAGTGTCTGTCCCTTTCTGATTTTGTTTTTAAATATTTGTCACACTTAAATGAGTCAGCCCTTCACACAAACATTAATATTACACCTTGGTAACCTGAGTAAATAAAAAATGCAGTTCTGATTTCATTTATTAAGGGAAAAAAAAGATATCCAAACCTGCCTGGCTTTATGTGAAAAAGTATTTGCCCTTAAACCTAATAACTTGTTGTGCCACCTCGGTGGCAATCACTGCAATTAAGCGTTTGCGATAACTGACAGTGAGTCTTTCACATCGCTGTGGAGGAATTTTGGCCCACTCTTCTTTGCAGAATTGTTTAAATTCAACCACACTGGAGGGTTTTCGAGCGTGAATGGCCTGTTCATGGATCTCAATAGATTTTACGTCCGGACTTTAAGTGGGCCACTCCAAAAGCCTGCGGTGGACTTGCTAGTGTGTTTCGGTTCATTGTCCTGCTGTACAACCAAAGGGGGCTTGAACTCATAAACTGGTAGAGCGCTGGTAGAGCGCTGAATTCATGGTTCTATAAATTATGGCAAGTCGTACAGATCCTGAAGCTGCAAAGCCCCAGAACATCACACTACCACCAACACCACCATGTTTGACTGTCGGTATGATGTCCTTCTTGTAAAATGCTGTGTTAGGTTTACTCCAGATGTAACAGGACACACCCCTTCCAAAAAGTTCAACTTTTGTCTCATGAGTCCACAGAATATATGCCCTAAAGTCTTTTGCGGATAATCACAATATTTCTTTGGCAAATGTGAGACGAGCCTTTGTGTTCTTTTCGGTCAGCAGTGGCTTTCGCATTGGAACTCTCCCCATGGATGCCATTTTTGCGCAGTCTCTTTCTTATTGTTGAATCATGAACATTAACCTTTAACTGAGACAAGTGAGGCCTGCAGTTCTTTAGATGTTGTTCTGGGTTCTTTTATGAGTTCCTGGATGTGTCGTCGCTGTGCTCTTGGAGGAATGTTGGTAGGCGGGCCACTCCTGGGAAGGTTCTCCACTTTTCCATGTTTTTTCCATTTGTGGATATTGGCTCTCATCGTGGTTTGATGAAGTCCCAAAACCAAAAAGAAATGTCTTTGTAACCCTTTCTTGACTGATACACGGAAATTACTTTGTTTCTCATTCGTTATTGAATTTCTTTAGACTGTGTTACTTTTTTTAGATCTTTTAGCTTCACTATATCAGGTTGTATTTAAGTGATTTCTTGAAAATCAACAGGTTTGGCAGCAATCAGACCTGGGAGTGGCAGGTGAAATTTAACGCCGCTTTCCAAAAATCACAGTCCATTCATGATTTAGGAAAGGGTGGGGCAATGACTTGACAAGTATATTTGGGAAGCTTTTTTCTCCCCAAAATAAATAAAAGCATTACTTAAAAACTATTTTGCATTTACTTCGGGTATCTTTGTACAATATATTGATTTGTTTTTTTGAAAATCCAAATAATTTACAGTAAGAGTGAAAAAAAAAAATTATTCAGAAAGGGTGCAAATACTTTTCACAGCACTGTATGTGATACTCAAACCCACGAATAGGACTCTTCCACTGTAAAAGAAATTCAGCAATAAAAAAAAAAAAATTGGACCGTTAATGACAAATTATTATCCTGTTAACACTGAAAAAGCAGATGGTGTTGTCTGGTCCAACACAAAAAATATATAGATACATTAGGTATAATAGATACATTACGTGGAGGGATTAATGTGAAGAGAAGGGTACATGGAAGGCCACACAATGGAGAGCTGTACGTCCTGGCACAGTGTGACACTGCGGGGTATTCACACAATAGCTCACTGTCTCTCTCTCTCTCTCCATCTAGTGACATTTTCTGCATTACCCAGGCAGAAATGTAAACATCATTCCCATTCAGTAAATAAATGAATAGGATCATCACTCTTCCTGGTACAGTGAGCACAGGCTTTATTGATGTCAGCTCCAAACAGAAGCGGACTGCAGTGCTGCAGCAGGTAGAGTAAATAAACCCGGCACACACAGAGAGGCTTAAGCAATCAAGTCTCACAAGCACCGGGTTGAACAAACTCCCAGGCAAAGGCAGAAAGAAGTCTGTGTGGATATGTGACTAGAAGACAGGAAGAACAGTTAGTAAGCAATAATTAGTGTCTGTGTGGATCATTCGGGGGTCGTCTGTACTGTAGGTGTGCACGCAGTTTTGACTCTTTTGTGTTTTGATGTGGTTTTGGTAGATGCAGATGTGGTGACGAGAGTAGTGTTGCCTCCATCTCAAGACCTAAAATGATTTAAATCACTCCACGTGTCTCGCTGTAGTCTAAAAAACAAAGTCGAATCAAAATAATAATGCCTGAATAGTGGCTGATATTCTTGCTGTATAATATCTGGAGTTGGGGCAAATGATGCCTAATGATCTCAGGAGCACTCTTTTGCAATTTACCATTAGTTTACAAATTAGAATATGACCATGGCATCACAAAAAGAAAAAATGTTGATGTGATAAGCTGGTCAGTCAGTACATTTGAATCAGTTCGTCAGCTGACTTAATTTTACTGCCACAAAATTTTCCTGAGTCTGGACCTGACCAACAGAGGCTTGTAGTGGCCACTATGCATGATGGATGCATCACTTCCCTTCTTACCTTGACTCACACATCGCACTTGAATACGGTCGATCTGGACTCGTCAGACCACACAACCTTTTTCCATTGCTCCAGAGTCCAATCTTTACACTTCCCAGCAAACTGAGGGGTTTTTTCCTGATTATCCTCACTAACAAATGTTTTTTCTTTTGGCCACACAGTTGTTTAGTCCCGATCTACTTTTACTTTAATTATTAAACATAGTTTTGGCTGCTGTCAATTTTTTTAAGAATGCATCTTCACCACCAAGTATCTTAGTGATCTCCACTGATGGGGCTTCTTTCTGGTTGACAAAAATGCATTAGACATCTCTTAACACAATGCCAGCAATGTTATTGTTTTCTTTGCTTGATGCAGGTAATAATACCTTTTCTGAAGCAATGACATTTTTTACCCACAGAATGTTTGGTAAGAATAGTGGACATCCAAGGAAAAGCACCCGACAGCCAGTGTACAATATGCTGGTGTTTCAGTAATGCATTGGAGCTGTTAAGTGGATGAATATTTCAGCCAAACTCCTGATTGTGGATCTGATTTGGTATAAAGCCTTCAACAAGAAATCGGTACAGAAACGGATAAAGCAACCCTGCCCTCCAGATTTAACCCCCAAGAAAAACCTTTGGTCTGATTTAAAGATCTCAATTGTAGGAATATACAGTATAAGAGTTCTTCTGTACAAAAAGTGTCTTCAAACTTGTTCGGAGTTACAGGAAGTGAATCAGGGCTTTTACTCTGTGCGGGACAGGCATCATAAAATATTAACTGTAAGAAACCAGGGTTTTGTATTTTCCTGTTTGTCGCTACGCTCCGGTGGAACACGTTGCTTATTTTTGCCAATATTTCTGTAAGGACGGATGACTAACAGCACAAATGATCTCATTAAGAGCGATGTTTGCCAATATTTATCCATCAACTCAAAAGCATTAAAAATAATAATTTATTATTAGTGGTGCAGTGGTTAAAGCGCTCGCCCTATCATCCGGAGATCGCTAGTTCGAATCCCAGGTGGTGCTGTAACCTCTCGCAGCCGGAGGTCTAGAGAGAGCTAATTGGCCGAGCTCTCTCAGAGGGGAGGGATGAGAGGTACTTGGTGCTCCCACATTAATCACGGCTCTACAGCCAGTCAGGGGCGTCTGTGAGCTCGCGCAACGGAGGGAGCGGATAGCGCTGTCCTTCGAGTGTGTTACGCCGCCCCCAACGGTGCACGAGCGAGCAGTTCGAAAAGATGCGGTCGGCTGGCGTCACGTGGTTCGGAGGAAACACCTGATAGTCTTCGGCCCTCCCGGCTGAGTGGTAGTAGTAGCCTTAATGTGGGAGCCCCCTAGTGACGGGGAGGAATTGGACACGACTAAATTAGGGAGAAAATCGGGGAAAAATAAAAATAAATAAAATTTTAAAAATTTAAAAATAATAATAGATTATTGAAAAACTCTACATAAATTCCTGACTTTGTGCTTGTACTCATAATAAATTGCAGCCATTTGCAGGTTAAGATTTTATGCCATTAATCGTACTGTGCAGCACTATGAAGTATTCCAGATGTCACTAAAGTGTTGACTTTCAGCTTTAATTAATTTTCTCCTCCTTCCTTAGGACAATTACATTACTCATAGTTTGATCTGTCCGTAATCTTGTTCCAGGACTGGACAGAGCTGTTATCTAGCAAACTCTAATCTGGCCTTTCTGTTCTGGAGAGTCACCGCTGGTTTTTATGTTCATGAAGACGTCTCTTGATTGCACACTTTGACCATAATACTGTACCTTCTCCTGAGTGTTCTTCACTAGGCTAGGTTTTCTTTTTTCTTTAAGGAGGATAGAATTCTGTGATCATCCACTTTAGTTACCGTCCTCTTCCAAGCCCTTTGGTGTTGCGTGTTGAGCTTACCAGTGCATTACTTCTTTTACATATTACATATTTAAGCAATTTCCCCTTGGGGATTAATAAAGTTCTTTGAATCTTGAATCTACAGAATGTACCAGATTGGTGAAAAATGTACCGTTTTGTTTTCCCTTTTATAGATCCGTTTTGTTTTCCCTTTTATAGATCCGTTTTGTTTTCCCTTTTATAGATCCGTTTTGTTTTCTCAGCCAAATGATGATTATCGTCCTTCACTCGTATATTGAGAGTAAATGCAAATTTAACGCTTGAAATCGATGCCGGACCTTTTATCTCCTTAATCTGTCATGAAAAAACAAAGAAACAAGCCACACCATGCCATCATGGTGCATATCAGTCAGTTGTTCAAATACGTTTGAGCCTGAGAGTTTTCTTTAGAATAAAAATAATAAATTAGTATAATTTAAATAAGTAATAAATTCTACACTTCAATCGCATCTTGATTGATTTTGATTACTTCATTGGACCAATTGTAGCGGTGTACCTTACAGCACAGTAAAAAAAATTTTGTTTTTGTTTGTTTTTGTCGCATATCCTGGTTAAGACGCTAGGGTCAGAGCGTAGGGTCAGCCAGGATATGGCACCCTTGGAGCAGAGAGGAGTAAGGGCCTTGCTCAAGGGCTTACCAGTGGCAACTTGGCAGGGGTGGGCCTCAAACTCACACAATGCCGATCAGTAACCCAGTAACCCACCACTCATCATTACACGTATCATACATTATATAACGTACCTGCAAAACAGGAGCTGCACAGAACCAACTGTAAATACATGGGAAAAAATATTTTACCTATGTAGAAAATACATATGAACAGTTTATATTATATATAAAATATTTTTTTATAAAATATAATCATATCATCCAGCTGTAACTTTTCACAATATCAACATTATATAATATTATTCTCCAAACTACACAGATGAACTATGGCTCAGTGGTTCGACTGAAATCTCGAGTTTCACAGCAAGCAAACTGTTCCTCGCTCATTAAAACTAAGAAGCCCTGATCTACAGGCGATGGGGATTTCATCCAGACAGTGGGAACGTCTGTGTGATGGGTATAATTATCAGTGTCCAACCACAGCATGGAGTCTGCCAACAGAGGCACTGATCATCCCTTCTGAGCCACACACACACACACACACACACACACACACACACACACAGTTTGTGGAACTGAATAATTAAATTTATTTGGCACATGCTCTTTCTCTCAGTCTCACCTGAGCTGTTCTCAGGTCAGGGCCATCATGCATCCATTAATGAGATCAACAAACAACCTGTCAGACAATGCAAACACTCCAGCAGCATGTGCGCTCATGCGCGCGCACACACCGAGACACACACACATACACACCGACACAGACAGGAAGCTGAGAAACCCTAGCGGGTGCCACAATGACACGAATATCACTTCACCACTTAGATGTTAATCACTCAATCTCAAGACAGAAACAAAAAGAGTCTCTTTCATCTTAAAAAGAACAGACTAAACCTTTAAAGGAGACCAGACGGTAAAGTAGACACCATCCTCCCCTGGGCTGTGGCAGATATGGAGATATAGTCAAAGCAGGACTAAAAGTAGAAATGCTAATGATGGTGCAGGAGCATAGGAGCGTCTCATCCAGCCTTCTGCTCCCTCCTCCTCCTCTCTCCAAAGCCTGTCCATGTCCTTATAGTGTACACTCGCACAACTCCAAAACACTTCTTATAGCTGAGCTTCATCCTAGCCACCTCGAGAAAAACTAGATTGGTGGTAACAGACGACCTTCCTGACAGGATGCGTGTGTACACAGGTCGAACTGTACATGACACATTTAAGGAGGTGACAAGAGCAGGTTGCTTTACGTTTACAAACACAGTTTACAGTGACTTAATAATAATAATAATAATAATAAATCTAATAAACCTGAAATATTTTTTTTTTTACAGAAAAAAATATGGTATAAAGTGGGATGGCAAAGATGGGAAGTGCAGTGTGTTTTTAACAGCATTAGATGTGTTTGAGTTCAATTCCACCAGGTACTCCACAGACCGACTGCGCGTTGCACTTCTCGTCTCATTGCTATCTGGGCAGGCAGCTGAGTGGGCCACGGCGGTTCTCAGGTCAGATTCGGACACAGCCTATTCATACGGAGAATTCACCCGCCAACTCAAACTGACCTTCGAACATCCTGCTGCTGAGGTGGAGACCGACAGCAAATTGTACCATCTGCGGCAGGGTGGGTCGTCCGTGAGCCGCTACACTGCGGATTTCCGTACCCTCGCCGTGCAGACCACCTGGGGGGACGCCGCCCTCCGGACGGCTTACTACGAAGGACTGGCTTCTAGCATCAAGGACGAGCTCGCCGGACGAGAGCTTCCAGCTACACTGGAGGGATTGGTTCAGCTCGCCCTCCGGATTGACCAGCGCCTGCTCGCTCGTCCGAAGCCAGCCCCCTGAACCCTGCCGCCCATCACGCCCCTTTTTTTTTTTTACATTCCACGCCCCGATCACCAGCTTTCACCACCACCACTAGGCCGTCTGCCGGGTCTCCACCTCCCGCCGTGGTTGACACGGGAGCCGGGGAATCCATGCAACTTGGACGCGCCTCCTTGAACCCTGCAGAGCAAGAACGACGTTTCAGGGAGGGACTCTGCGCCTATTGTGGGTCAGCGGCACACCATAGAGCTATATGCCCTTCACGCCTGGGAAACGATCAGGCCCGGTGAGTCAGGGGGGGCAGCTCACCGGGTCACCTCCATCTCGCTGCCACCACACCCAGCATCTCGCGTCTCATGGTTCAGGTACACCTCCAATTTGGCCACAGACGAGTCAAAAGTTCCGCGTTCATCGACTCCGGGGCCGCCGGGAACTTTATTGACTCCTCCTATGCCAAGAGATTGGGGGTGGAGACTGAGGCGTTATCCCAGCCGGTTCGAGTGACGTCCGTCGACGGTCGGCCCCTTTCCTCCAGCCCTATGACCACCCAGACTCGGCCCATCACCCTCACCATTGACCAACACCACGAGGAAATCCGCTTCCACCTCACCTCCATTTCCTCGTGACCCATCATCCTAGGATACACCTGGTTACTCCAGCATGACCCTCTCATCTCCTGGTCTCAAAACCGGATCCTACAATGGGGCCCGACCTGTCTCGAACTCTGCCTACAGGCGCCGGCTGGGACGTGCTCTAGGGAGTCCGAGGCCCCCGATGTCGACACCAACGCCATCCCTTCAGCATATCGTGACCTGGCTGAGGTCTTTTGTAAAAGATGTGCTAACCACCTTCCTCCGCATCGCCCCTATGACCTGGCGATTGAGATCCAGCCAGGCTCCACTCCACCCCGCGGGCGTCTATACTCTCTCTCTTCCACCGAGATGCGGGCGATGGAGGAGTATGTGTCCTCCGCTCTCCGTCAGGGTACCATCCGACCCTCTTCCTAGCCCGCTGCCGCGGGGTTTTTCTTCGTTAAGAAGAATTCGGGCGAATTACGTCCATGTATCGACTACCGGGGGTAAACAACATCACCCTAAAAAACCGACACCCGCTGCCGCTTACCAACTCAGCCCTGGACGCCCTCTCTAATGCCATCATTTTCTCAAAGTTGGACCTCCGGAGCGCCTACAACTTGGTGCGTATCAGAGAGGGCGATGAGTGGAAGACGGCCTTCATCACCCCTACTGGACACTATGAGAGTTTGGTCATCCCATTTGGACTCTGTAACGCTCCCGCAGCTTTCCAGCAGTTCATCAATGATGTTCTCCGGGACATGTTGGGAAAGTGGGTATTCGTCTACCTAGACGATATACTCATCTACTCCCGTACCGCCGAAGAACACATCCGACACGTCAGGGCAGTTCTTAAGAGATTGCTCGCCTACCGACTGTACTGTAAGCTGGAGAAGTGCGCTTTTCACAAGCGCTCCACCACGTTCCTGGGTTTTGTCATCTCGTCCCAGGGTGTGGCCATGGACCCGCAGAAACTGGAAGCTGTACGTCATTGGCCCCTACCCAAGACTCTCGGGCAGCTTCAACTGTTTCTCGGGTTTGCGAACTTCTATCGTCGCTTTATCCGGGGCTACAGCACAGTCGCAGCACCCCTGACCGCATTGACTCGCCCCTCATCTCGTCCCTTCCAACTCGACTCCACGGCCATCAACGCCTTCTCCAAACTCTGCCACCGATTCACCACCGCTCCGATTCTCCTCCATCCAGATGACCTCCAACCATTCGTTGTGGAGGTGGACGCCTCAGAGGTGGGCGCTGGGGCGGTTCTCTCCCAGCGGGGTCCTACAAGAAACCTTGTAGTTTCTGGTCTGGACCCCGCTGGGAGAGAACCGCCCCAGCGCCCACCTCTGAGGCGTCCACCTCCACAACTACACCCTTGTAGTTTCTTCTCCAAAAAATTTAACCCCACTCAGCAGCGATACGGGGTGGGGGACCGCGAGCTGATATCCTCAGGCTATCACCCCCAAACAAATGGTCAGACGGAACGGGCCAACCAACAACTGGAGCGCTACCTGAGGTGCTTTGTTGCTGACCGTCAGCGCTCCTGGGCTCAATATCTCATTTGGGCGGAGCTCTCCCACAACCTCCGCGTCTCCTCCGCCACGAAGCTGAGTCCATTTGAGGTATGCCAGGGTTTCCAACCTCCGATGTTTGAACATCAAGAACCGGAGGTCGAAGTACCCTCAGCCCAACAGTTGGTCCGAAGGTGTCGGCGGTCCTGGACTCAAGCCAAGGAGGCCATTCAGCACGCCAATACCCTCTACACCTCACAACATCGCCGTCGACACCCTCCGGGATGATTGTACCACACAGGTGACAAGGTATGGCTCTCCACCAAAAATCTAAACCTCCATACAGAGTCCAAAAAACTCTCGCCTAGATTCATCGGTCCATATCGCATCACCCTCCGTGTCAACCCTGTCACCTATCGGCTCCAGCTGCCTGCGGCGCTCCGGATACACCCAGTATTCCACACCTCTCAGCTCAAACCCTTCATCACGTCACCAATACGCCTTTGCCACAAATATACAGTGTAAAGCATACCAATCTACTCGACTAAATCTGTCCCCTTTCCATAACTGCACCCAAGGAAATAACTTTCACACGTCAAAGGTAATAGTGTTGTCATCGCGCCTTTAAATCACGAGGGGAATCCGTGACGACATTTTGTCTCAGAGTTGTTTTCCACTGTATTGGACTGTGAACCTTGATTTGATGAGGATTTTCCAAAAAATAGGATTATTCACCATCAGGACAGCTTTACACAACAGACATTTTATATCATTGTGCTTCCGGACTGATTTGTTGAAACAAGTGAGGCCGACTCATTTCTCCTGCTCCCCCACATGTGCACACATACAATATACCAGACTATAGACATTTTATACATTCACTTACACACTGAAAATATTGGCATCTGGTTCACTGTAATGCCCATGTTTTATAGTGTCCATGTTCTTAGAACTAAAATTCGTAACTTGAATGTTCATAGGTCGAGGTCTACTTGTACAGGGTCATAGGGGGCCTAGAGCCTATTCCAGGGATCTCTGGGCATGAGGCGGTGTACATGGGCAGTGCAAATCCATCACAGGGCACAGGAATGCACATACTCGGGGCAATGTGGAAACACTAGAGTACTCTGCATATCTTTCGACTGTGGGAGGAACCTAGAGTACCCAGAGGAAACCCACCATGCAAACTCCACATACACGGGCCTGGCATGAACCCTCGACCCTGGAGCTGTAAGGCCACAGTGCTAACCACAAAAACGTCACTGCTGCCGCTAGGCAGCAGCTCCTTTATACTCACACAGTGTGTTTAGAATAAAGTGAAAAAACACATGATCCGAGTCGGATTTCAGCTGGAATGTTAACAGACACATTTTGCAGACCTCTATATTAATTATGGAGGAGTATAATGTGTGACCGTGAATGTAAACCTTGCTGAGGGAGATTCAAAATAGCAATGTTATTGCGCGATTCAAGCTAAAATGTGAATCACCAAAACACATGCTGTCTACACAGGTCTTTCAACTCTCTTAAAAAGTCACTTAAAGTGAATAGGTATAAAGCTGCAAAATAGAAACAAAATATTAACAAGAATAAATAAAATAACTAATAAATAGCACTGTGCATTTTGAACACTTGAGCCAACTGCATTACAGAAGTGAATTTACACTTAGTGGTACAACTACGGATCAATGTCCCCATTATATTAATTCCCATTTTACAACCTCCGGTCAACACTCACACACTCATTCACACACCACGGGTAATTTGGGAATGCAGATTATCCTAACCTGTGTGTCTTTGAACTCTGTGAGAAAACCGGAGTACCCGGAGGAAACCCCCAGGCACGGGGAGAACATGCAAACTCCATGCACACAGACCCTGAGGCGGGAATTGAACCCGGTGCCAGGTGACGGTGCAAAGCCAGTGAGAGTTTAAGTCATCTAAAATATAATCTGACTGCAAAGCACATAGTTTTACGCTGATTTACATACAACGACATACTGCTCCCACTCCAAGTAAACTGACTGTAGGTTTGTTTAGGTTTGCAAGCCACGAATCATTGGCTAATCTCTGACCTGACTGAATTGACTGAGATTATTTTTCACAGTAAGTAAGTGAACATGTGAATTGCTGTCAATCAAAAATGAGATCACGTCCATGTATAAATCGAGATTGTGATTTTTTTTTTTTTCTACAGAGGTAATTCCATACTTTTACGATTTAGAAAGAAGCCGCTGCTGTTATAAAAAATATTACCTATTTGCATGATGTTTCTTTTTAAAAACAATAAAAAACAAATTAAAAACAAAATTAAAAGTAACACTAGAGCACTTATTAGTTTCTGTATTGTTCTCTTGAACCGTCCGTCAACAATTAGGCTGAGACAAGGCAGGTGTGTGTGTGTGTGTGTGTGTGTGTGTGTGTGTGTGTGTGTGTGTGTGTGTTTGCAGTGTGAAAGCCAGGCGTGAGGAACACACATATACACTCCTGAGAGCTAATGAAACTTGATATTGAACAGATGAACCGTGTCTTAGCACTGCTAATAAAACAGTTAGACACAAACATCGCTAATTAATATTACACTGCAGCTCAAACCAAACGTCACGCTAATCCTAATCTCAGACAGCAGGAGCGCGTCAGCGCTTAGCGTTTACTAACAAAAACTAAACAAAAAAGTGAGGACCGGTCAAATGTCACAATCAGGTCAAAGCTATTTGATATCCCTATAGACATTTAGTCCTTAACAAGATAAACACACACACACACAATCTTTACGTGTGCCTTTTTCTTCTCTGAAAAAAGGAAGGTAATGAGAAACAGAGAGAGGATAATTCAATTTAGGAACAAACGAGAGTGATGCAGGAAGAGAGAGAGAGAGAGAGAGAGAGCGCGAGAGAGAGTCTGACTAAAAGCCTGAAAGAGCAAGAGAAACGGAAAGACACTCTTCAGGCAGCTCACGGGACATGTCCACTTGTCCTTGTCCAACGCACCGCAAAAGATCAGATCAAAGTCCCAACTGGACACATTTTACTTGGGGTCTGTTTGTAGTTGTAGTTTTTGTGCATGCATGGGTGTGTGTGTGTGTGTGTGTGTGTGTGGGAGGGTGTTCGTATGTGTGAAGTGACTTATGTGACAGAGTCTCATTTCCTACTGTGTTATGGAACCTTTTGAAGTTACTGGTGAGGACATTCTGTCCCTCTCTCACACTCGCGCGCACGCACATGCACCTTGCATTGCATCTACAGTTCCTTCTATGCCGTGCGGCTACTATTGCATACACACCAGTGTCAAAATAAAAGCACCGAGCCACAAGGTGAAAAGTCTTCCGTTTATAAATTTCTTTAAATTACTGAAACGATGCTCTTAATGAAAACAAGCAGCAGTGCCAGTACTCGTCCCCGTAACTCTGACCTGAATCTGACTTTCAGTCTCGGACTCTCTGCTTATACACAAGATGAATTCTTGTGATTCTCGGATAAATTCGATTCCATCTACGGGTTCCCGTTCATACAGCGCATATCACAAACTTCAGTCAGTCCCAGCTACGTTATACTAAACCCGACCCTGTGCACACGTGGGGACGAGGGCTTTCGTCACATCGCAGTGACTAACAACGAGCCGTGGAGTCGAGTCGGTGTGTTCGGCGTTATAATGAAGCTGCTTGTGCTTTTAATGAGCTTTAAACAATTGCTGTCTCAGCAGGAGGTTATGCAAATGTCGCTGTTCAAATATTTTGAAGAGATTAAAATCTGTAACACAAGCTGTAATTTCTCCTGCAGCGAATCTAATCAGACACAAAGGTTTCCACGACCTCATATTCTTCTAAACAACCGATCACAAGATCTTTCGGTTCAGTCAGTCAGGTTGCTACGGTGGATTCACACTGACGTATCCGGCTACCAGGATGGAGGTGCATCATGGTTTACACGAACGCAACACGGGTTCTGAACGTGCTCTTTTCTTTTCTTTTTTTTTTTTGTTAAACAACAAAAGCAGATAAGCTCAGGATCTCTCTTCTGCGTACTCGTCTTCAAGGTAATCGCATGTTTCTGGTGCAAATAAAACACGGATAAGGAAAACTGTTCAAAACTTCTTTTTTTTTTTTTTCAGTCAGACAAATCACACATGACAAAACCTTTTACATGGATTAATTACACATCACACCAATTAATCCAAGACAAATCCACAATATCCCAAAGTACATCATGTCACCAATCAGCCTGGACATCAACACCATCAGCAGCTGAATGGAACAACATTCATTACATACCAGGCAACTGGGCACCCAAGGCCTCCTGGGACTAAACACCATCCGTCTGTTACGATCCCTCAGAAAACTCAATGCAGTACAAATCACCAAAAAAGGTAAATGCTGGCCACAATAGAAAGGCACTTGAACACCCAGTGTACCACAGCTCGCCACACACACAGGGCCCGGGAGGAGAACAGCCCAAGGCCGCCAAACTGTCCTTCAAACTCCCCAGAGCCCAGTCCGTTTGAGCATCCACGGGAAGCATTGGACGCAAAAAGCCCAATCCATGAAGGTCCCATCCCGAACACTATAGCACCCAAAGGATCTACTGAGAACATCCTGGTTCTAGACATCTCAGCACAACCCCAGAGGCCCAACAGAGCCAGAACTGACCAAGGCAGAACATGGGGAACACAAAATTTAATGCAATGGCTGATCTGTCTCTCTATCTATTTACCTACACACTCATCCCCAACTTGAAGACCTGTACAGTTGCTCATTTATGCAGGAACCCCATCAGCCAATCATGTAACACTAGCACGAGCAGTCAACTCATATCAAACATCAGGATGGCGAAAAATGTTTCATCAAAAACAAGACACGGTAAAAAAATAAATAATAAAGCAGTACCTCTGCCAGCTCAAACACTTTGTTGATGAGAGAGGTCATGGCCGGACTGGTTCCAGCTGACGAGGGAGGATACGGTAACTCAAATAAACACCGTAGTGAGAAGAAAAACGTCTCAGTAACTCCAACGTGCTGAACACCCTGAGCTGAACGGCAGACTGCAGGTGAAAACAGGCTCGCTGGGTATCACTGCTAAGAGCCATGTACGTCTGGTCTCGACACTCAGCCGGCTCTTTTCAGGACACATCCAGTTGATGGGTTTCCTTTCGCTACAGTAAAGTGTACAGTTCCACCCCTGCGTAACATTTACTCACTGTGTTTATTCTGAGCTGTGTACGTGTGTGTGTGTGTGTGAGCTCAGGTTCAGGAGGATTAAGCTGATTTGTGAATACAGTGCGTGCCGTTCTCTGCCAGTTGACCTGAGAGAAGGTGAGTGATGGTGATAAAAGTCATAACACATTCCAAGGATAAAGAAAAACTCTAGAGGCTTCTCAGCTTCAGATCAAAAGACTGAATGATACGGCCAAGCCGAATGACTGATGAAGGAAAAGGAAAGGATAGAGATTTAGAGCAACTCATAACCACACACACACACACACACACACACACTCCGGAAAATAAGGTAACTTTGCTCTCAGTTTCATGGGGGTAGGTCTATAATCTTAGACAGCGTGTGTATACATACTGTACTCCCCACACCCCTGCCCTGCATCTGTGTGGCTGTGGGTGCAAAGTTCCCCTCTGCTGATGCTTATTTTGAGCCTCGTGTACTTCTGTTACAATCAGCACAGTTTTCACATCCTGACCTTCATAAACGAAGGTGAACGTTATTGTGAATAAGTGAATACTGTATACTGTAATCTCACCATCCATCTATCAATCCAAAGAGAAATTCATCCATCCCGAATTCCCTGTCGGTTGCAGAACACACACACACACACACACACACACACACACACACACACACACACACACACACACACAAACTCAGCACTTCCAGACTTGAGTCCGCACTCACCTCCTTCCAAACAACTTCAACCCCGTGAAGCTCCTGCTGCTATGACGACGACCTCCGGCGTGCCGCTCGGCCTCGGGTGGCGCGGCACAGGGCAGGTCAGAGGTGGAAGATGATGCTGAGGTGGAAGCCGGCGAGGTCATGACCTCGAGCCCTTCTTGTGACCCTGTCCCCTCGTCGTCAGCCATCACTGAAACGGCGGCGTTCGTCGGGACGCGTTCATGACAGGAATAATAACAGATGCATCATCATCATGCCGCAGCATGCCGTGCAACCCCTCCAAAAAAAAACAAAAAAAAACCCAGGCGAAGGAAGGAAGTAAGGAACAAACAACGGAAGGAGTGACGGATGGAGTGAGGGAGAAGACTAACGTCTAGCAGCTCTGAGGATGTTTCACTTTCCCATTTCACCGTCAGCACTGCAAGTTAATCCCGCAAGCAGCCTCCTGCATTCCTGCTGTCCTCTTCCGTCCCATGCTGTCCCGTCCCAGCCTCTCGTTCGTTTCTCTCTTTCTCCTCCTCTCTCTATCTCGATCTCTTTTTCTGTAGCAAGAACTTGTTGCAAGTCAAGCTTAAGCGAGGGGTCATAAACCTTCTGGCACAAACTCCCGCACTACTTGTCTCTCTTTCCTTCTCTCATCTACAGCAGCAGTGTGAGGTTCTGCTGAATTCTGCTGCCCGGCACACACGTAAACACATGCACACAGGCACACACATGCTTTCACTCCTTCCTCCCTCTCCCTCTCTCACTCGTTCTCTCCAACAGCCGGCTCTGCTCAGAGACTCTGCACCACACCAGGAAGTGTCAAGCTCAGAAGAAAAGCAACACACGAAGGACCCCATATGTAGCTGCCCTTACACATGCCTGCCTGATATTTGATCTCCCTCTGTTTCCCTTTCCAAGTTGAACAACTAGCACTTTACTAACTTCAACTTTACCGTTCAGACGGGTTCGACTAGTAGATAATTCAGTGGCACTGCAGGGGACTGAGCAGAGCTGCGTGAGAGTTTCAATTTGTTCTGAGGCAATTTGGCAAATCAAAGATGTAAAATAATAACAGTCTGAAATTGTTTGTTATTCATTTATATTTCTTGATTGTTAAAACTGGTAGAAATTGATGGTTATTATTAAAATTACTACACACAAAAGTCATTACATTTTGTCAAGGGATTATGGAAAAGAAAAACAAACATTCTATTCTATTCCATCAACCAAATGACAGGATTTGGTCCTGTCATTCTGAATGTTCTTTGGTCTAGATAGATGTGCGTGTTATATATTAAATTATACTATATTAAACAAAGCATGACCGTTTAAAGTTTGAAGAAGACGTTGGAAATGTAAACGTTGGCTTGGTTACATTTGGAGTGAACAAATGAAAAAACAATATCTAAAAAAAAATAATAATAATAATAATAATAATAATAATAATAATAGTCTAGTATCTCCTAATATTTTTGTGTAATTGGTTCCACTTCCACTTGCTTTCATAAATTGGTTTCTAGCTAACGTTCTAACTTCTTTCTTGCTTAAAATTGGCATCCACTTTTTTTGGTTACCATCCAAAAAAAATGCTTCAGGCTTAGAAATTGTAAAAAAAAATAAATGAATAAATAATTACAAGTCCGGACCAGCTTTTAAAATCTACCATAAAAAGCATACATACATGTCACTGTATTCAACTGATAAACTATAATAAAAGTGATTTTCTGCTCATACCTGCTATACACAGTAGACTGTATAAAAAGAACAGGATAAACACTCCGTGACATCATCTATAGATTTTCCAAAAAGCAGTTTTGAAGGTAGCTGTCTCTGCCTAAACCTCAGGGAATCCAAAGTTGAACAATGAACAGCGTCTGGTTTAGCTTTACCTTAGCGAAACATGCTATAGCAGCTAACGTTAAGGTATACGCTAATGCATTTGATTGAACTCTGTCATCAATACTCTACATGTCAAGTCCTACTCTTCTTGTAGGAAGTTAAACTACAACGATTGCAGTTAGTTGGTTAGCTAAAGTGCTGCGCTGCAGGAAGCTAGCGTTTTTTGAAACCTGCAGTACAGCTGTCACTTAAATCGTCCACGACCCCAATTATGCACAGGTTAATGGCTCAAACACCCCGTTTGAATGGGAAATCTAGGCATAGAGACCAAAACTGTTTTCTGTACCAGGCTGCAAAACATGTTTATTTCTTTTGAAAAGTTGGCCATTTTAACATGGGGGATTGACTCGCCTTTAGAGCCAGCACCCAGTGGACATTTGAGGAACTGCACACTTTGGTATTGGCTCATCACAAACAAGCCCCCAATAGAATCAGAGTAACATTATGTCTATGAATTTTTTTTTAAAGATGCAGGAGGGGTTGCCTGCCTGTTCCCCTGGAATAGGAACATCACACACTATGCGAGGTTTAGAGCATTAGCAAGTCTGTAAAGGTTTTTTCCTGTGTGTCGTAGCAGCGGTTTTGTTAGGAACCTCCTTGGGTTGCTGTGACACTAAGAATGCGAGCATACAATCTAAATTCTTCATAGTTAAAGAGTTATATTGATATATAACAGCAACAACGAGCAAGAAAGTGTCACAGTGTAACCCAGACTTAAATGTACCATGATGTATTCCTTTTTTAAAAATTAACACACGGCTCCTTGTTTGTCTGTTAACATTCCAGCTTAAACACAACTCCGATCAGGCATTCTGTCCTCTCCGTAATTCCTTCTGTTTCACTCCTGTTTTAAACCCTGTGGCTTTAAACGCAAATGAGGCACTGCCCTCTCATGCCTTTTAGCAGATGCAGATTTTTCTCTGCCTGGAATGACATTCTATCATATTGACAATGGATGGAGATGGAATGCTCGAAGTTTATTTATTAAAAAAAAAAAAAAAAAAAGTACATTTTGCATAATAGGGGACCTTTAATCAGTGTGTGTTCGAGATGGCATGGACAAGTCACCAGCAGGGGGAGCTCTCTACTGGTCTGAGCAGGTTCGAGCATAAAAACACTCGTTTAATTTCAGGATCATTCTAATGGGACGTCATGTCTTCTGTTTAAGCTCTAACGTGGTTAAACCTTAAAAGCAGTTTAATAGCAAAGACAGATGTATTATTTCGTGCATTATTGCACTGATCTATTTATTAAAATTTAACAACACAAGCTTGAAGCACTGATGCTGATGATGGAAATGTAATTTTTAATTTAATAGAGCTGTATGTGCTACTGCGCACACACACACACACACACACACACACAGCAAACAAGGTACCTGCGGTACACATACACCCTTATATGTTCAGAACGGACACGTTTCACCGTCCTGTGTTTTTTCCTCATGATGTGTGACTGACAGCTTGTGAGCAGCACTACAGATCAACACATTCTCTCCACGCTGCTGTGGAGACGTTCTCTTCGCTCCTGTACATGTTCACTACTCGCTTCCTGTACAGGAAGGAAGTGATGTCGGCAGCACAATTACGGTTTCACCGCAGACCGCACATTGTTTCCAGCTATTCTTCTGCCAGCTCTCACCTCGGAGTGACGACGGGATGATTCTGACCTACTGCTGACCTGGGAGATCTTCCTCAGACCTGGACGGTGGACTCGACCTACAACCTTGTGTTCTCACCAGAGATTCAAACATCTTCGACTTCGTTTGCAATCTGCTCGTTGCCCAAGAGAGTGTAAATATTTGATCACTAGAATGAAGCAACACATTGTGCATTGTGTAAACATCTTACTTCTAGAAGAAACAGACGCAGAATCGGTTTAAGATTTTGAACAGAGGAAGCTGCACTTTACAGTATGTAGGAGTCACAAGAACACGGTGCCTTAAGATTCTAAGCCTTCCTGGAGTACAATAGCGGAAAACACACACACACACACACACACACACACACACACACACACACACACACACACACACACACACACTCAGGATATTTTGAGTTGATGCTCCCCCATGTGTGTTTAAATGTAATTGCACTTAGCCATGCTGAGATTCAGAATATTTTTTTATTTTTTATTAACAGACTCCAAACAACCATAGCGCTGTCCGACCCTCACACCTCCAGGCTCGAGGTTCGCAAGTTGCATGTTCTCCCTGTCCGTGCTGGGTTCTCCGGTTTCCTCCCACAGTCCAAAGACATGCAGATTAGTCTAACTGGCGTTCCCAAATTGCCCGTAGTGAGTCAGTGAGTGTGTGCTTGTGCTCCCAGGGTGTGTATCCAGGGTGTACCCCACACCTTGTGCCCCCGGGGCTCCCTGGGGTGACCCTGAATGGAATATGCTGTATAGAGAATGAATGAGTGAGAGAGAGTGCTAAGAAAGATTAGTTACTTCTTCAACTTCTTCATACGTGTGCTGTATAGAACTAAACTTGGTCAAGCAAGTTCTGTTCTAGCGAGGGTTTGGCCAACAGTGGCAAAAAAAGAAATCCACTAATAACTGTTTTGTTACATTGCACCACACAACAGCACAATCGTTTAGCTTTTATTCAGTTTGTTTTTGTATTATATTGTTATTAACTAGTTTAACTTGGCTGAACTTAATTATGCAAAGAACAACTTTTTTTTTATATATAAATTAGACAAACTGACTGGAAAAACATCATCTGGTCTGCTGCAATTTGACTTCATGCAGATTGTAAAAAGGCACACATCAATATGAACGTCATGAGTCCATGGACCTCGCCTGCTTTGGATCATGCTGAGTGTGTATCAGTGTGAGAAACGATGTTTTCCTGACACACACAGGGCCTCAGGCTATCTGACAAGCCGCATCCCTTTATGAACACACTTTACCCCTCCTGCAATGGTTTGATTCCTCAATCATAATAATCCACCACATCACGAAGCGCGAGACATGAAGTCAACAGCTCATGAAAATGAAAACGAGTTCAGTGAACTTCAGTGCCCTCCCCAGTTACCAGAGCAGTACAGTAATACTGCATTGTATGAGCTGATTGAGGATCATGTGGTTCGAGACGCCTGCACACTCTCACTGCTCTCGTAGCGTTTACGGAGATGTTCGTGAGACCCGAAACGGCCCAGAATGACCCCAGATAACATCGCTGATGATCACGGACAACGTTCCATATATTTTTTTCATTAGTCATCCAAAACCGTCCTCACAGAGTGCATTCTTAACACTGTGCATAATAAAACAGCCTTGCAGTACAGCAGAGCTCCAGACACACGCTTTCTGTAAAAGTTAAGCTGCCGCTTGAAAAAAAACGACATAGCAAAGTAGCGTACCCCCTCAGCGTGTGAGGCAAATGTGTGAACAAATGCAGAAGTTGCAGCTTCTCATAAGCTCGAGACAAAGTGTCAAACACACTCGGTATCGGTTAACGAACTTCACAGAATTTCATAAATGCATGACTTACAACATACAAAAATGTCTTTCAAGTGCCAGTAGCTTACTATAAGCCCTGAGGCTCAGTCTACATTGAGTCAACGTGAAGACTAAGTACACAATGTTTCACATACAGAGCGCACACACACACACACACACACACACACACACACACACACACAGATTACAGAGATCACTGATGGTCACTTTTAGTTTCCGTGTGGGCGGCTGAGTGTGTTCACTATAACCAGCCTCTGCATCTCATAACTTCTACATACATTGTAACTGAAATCTTAGAATAGCTGCGAGACTCAACTGCTCTCAACTTATTGACACGCAGAACCCGAACTGCGTCACTAACCAATCTCTCTCTCAGAATACAGTATCACATTATCTCACACAAACCCTAAACTCTCTCGCGCACAGATCCCAAACTCTCTCGCGCACAGATCCCAAACTCTCTCGCGCACAGATCCCAAACTCTCTCGCGCACAGATCCCAAACTCTCTCGCGCACAGATCCCAAACTCTCTCGCGCACAGATCCCAAACTCTCTCGCGCACAGATCCCAAACTCTCTCGCGCACAGATCCCAAACTCTCTCGCGCACAGATCCCAAACTCTCTCGCACAGGCGCCAACCAGTCTTAGTCACAGAGTTCAGTCTATCACAGCAAGTATTCTCTCACCATGCAGTCACACAGCATTTCACACAACTAGAAAATTGTATAGAACCCAAACACTTTTAAACACAACACAATTGTTTTTTTTAAATCACATAAACTGTCTTAAACTCCCAAACACTCTTGACCTCAATGCATCTGTAGCAGAACCCAAAAATAAACCCTATTATTTAATGTAGATCTTCTCATATAGAACCTGAAAAATCTCCAACAGAGGGCCCAAACAAATTTAAGTGAATTCAGATTTAATGCCCAAACTCTCTCTCGCACACACACACAGAGCCCCAAACTCTCTCTCGCACACACACACAGAGCCCCAAACTCTCTCTCGCACACACACACAGAGCCCCAAACTCTCTCTCGCACACACACACAGAGCCCCAAACTTTCGCACACACAACCTAAAACACTTTTAAGCACAACACTGCTGTTTTTTGCAACACAAATTGTCCCAAACCCCCTCAAACACTCTTGACCACAATGCATCTGTAGCAACAGGCAAAAGTAAACTCCTCCTTACAGAACGTGGATCTTCTCATATAGAACCTGAACAATCTCCAACACAGGACCCAAACGAATTTAATTTAATGCAGAACCCGTCTAACACTTCATTCATAATGAGTATTAAAACATTGCACATGAAACCAGACACAATCCTCCTGGAAAAAAAATGTCAGTTTAAAAGGCCTCCTGAAGAACCCAGCAGACTTCTTACCCCAATAATCCAAAGAACACTGATCACTACACAGAGACGTGAGCGTATATACAGCATACTGATGCATTTCGAAGCGAGAGGTCATGCTGATCTGTTCCCTTACAGCTACTGTAGAGCAGAAGCTCAGACGCAGAAAAAAGAGACATGGAAATGTGTCCTACCTGGGACCGGCCTGGACAGGAGGGGTGGGAGGCACGACCCATTTACCCCTGGAGCCTGGCATTATACACGGCACTGATACGGACACCGCGACAACATCTCTACACACAGCCAGGTTACTGCACCCTCACCAACAAGCACTCATACACACACACACACTCTCTCTTGCAAACATCTTATTATTACTTTAACCACTCCCCCCCCCCACCCCAATTTCCTGTTTCAAGAAGTTGCGGCTGAGAGAGAGAAAGAGAGAAAGAGAGAGAGAGAAAGAGAGTGAGAGAGAGAGAGAGAGAAAGGGGGAAATGAGAATACTGTTCAGTTCTTGCCAAAACATGGAGCCTCGGGTACGAAAATACATGCTGGCCTGGGGCCCTACAAAGGTGATATTTTTAGATGCTAGAAAAGAGTACAGACACACACACATGCACACACAAACACAACCAGACTCAAATACACACGTGTGTCAGTAACACACACCCGAGACACACTCTGATTTCTCATAGAGGAAGTTTCCAGTGACCTCTTCTCTAGTCCGGAAAGTCCTCTTTTTTTCTTCTTCTTCACCACATCCTTCCTAAGCAGTAGTGAGTGTAAAAGGTAATCACGGCTTAAACAATTCTAATAAACAAATCAATTTAATGCACAGATCGAAATCTTTCTTTACATTAAATATAATGTGGGAACATTGCTCCTCCTGCAAGACTCATTCGGTACACTAGAGGGAGCCGAAACTCTTTTCTTTCTCTTTTTTTTTTTTTTTTTTAAACACCTGCAACTCGCTTCGTTCCTCAATAAGGTATTAATATCCATTTACACACAAATATACGTATGAACGTCTCTTTAAGGCTAAACAGCCATAAAAACACAGGCCGTAAAAAAAAAAAAAAAAAAAAAACTTCTAGAAACTTAGTAAGTTAAAAAAATTATTCGATCTGATTCAATGACCTGAGCTTCAAATGATGGACAAAGCAGCTTCACAGAAGTACAAATTCTGGATAAGAAATTTCAATACATCATTCAAAATGTGTAGCTTTATCATTTTGTCCCAAACAAAAAAAGGAAACTGGCAGTGATACCGCTGGTGCAGAAAACATCCCTCAGACAACAGGAGGAAGAAACCATGAGAGGAAGAGACTCGGAGGGGAACCTGTCCTCATCAGGGTGATTCCGGATTGCACGACCATAAATAAACCCCCTCTGTAACTGTGTGTATGTGGACAGACTGTGTAACAGGAAATGCATTGTAGTTTGTTTTTTTTTTACATTTTGTTGGGGTGAATAATACGTTATAATAACAAAAATAATAATACATTTAAGAACCATACAAGTAAATCAATAAATGAACACTGATATATGTGTGTGTGTGTGTGCTGTGTGTGTGTGTGTGTGTGTGTGTGTTATTTCTAGAAATGTGTCAAGAACAGAAATACTGCTATAAATATTATCTAATCACTTCGTAGTGTGTGCATGCGTGCAAAATAATGAAAACGTGTTTAGGCTTCTCTAAGAACTGTGCGGACATTTTAATGAAGCCGGTTATTAAAAAGAAAGAAAACAAGGAAGAAGAGAAGTGCTTCATCTAAACGATAAGGAGCTGAATAATTACCCTGAGTGTAGCGTACAGTACTGTATAACCTGAGAGCCTGGAAGCGTTTGATACCAAACCGGTGTGAGGCATTAAAAGCCCAAACATGTAGCAACAGCAGGAACTCACACACACACACACACACACACACACACACACACACACACACACACACACACACAGAGATGGAGATAAAGATGCTGGCTTTGAGTAGCTTTCAGGCATGCCTGCGGTAATGAACATGATTCACAGGCTCTTACAAACAGCCTTCTCTCCCCCCTAACTTGTTTTCTCCTCGTCTCCAAGACAGAGGTTTGCAATTTCACAGTAGGAAGGCAATGTAGATAAAAATTAGAAACCAAACCGAAATGCATCAGTCGCATCCCAGGAGCTTCCCCTCACACTTAACTGCCTTCCTGCAGGATGAGTTTTATTCCCGTTTGGTCTGAAGACAGGGGTTTTATGGTCACCGCTTCTCTCGAATTAAAAATGGTCCAATTTATCAGCATGGGCTTCATCAGGGAGCTTTATTTTCTTCTTAAGTAAGGAATAAAACACAACAGGGTGTGCGATGTTGATTACCTCAGAAACCCTCCGTACTGTGACACACTGACACCAAAGACTCCTTCCTGAAATTTTACACAAACATCCAGAAAATCAACAAGTAAGCATTTTTAATGAGTTTACTAGTCAGGAGTCGTTCATGACCGATTCTTTCTTTTTTTGAACGAGTCTTTAACGTGACTTGTTTATTTTCTATTGGGCGCTAATGCGCAAAGCATCGCAAAACCTCCGTAGGTGATATACAGGAAACAGCAATGAGTCGTTACTTTTGAGCCTTTTGGTCCGAGTCGTTCGTTCTTTGGTCATGTGACTCCCATAGACGCTATGAAGTGCAATAGAGTCAAAAGAATGAACGACTCGGACTACTGCTCATTCTGTTTAGAATGCGTCCTTAGCCACATTGTAATATTTTCATTACTTAGCCAAAATTTGTGTATGTAGACGTGTTGGGGGTCTGTTTATTAAAAATGTAACATTTTATGTTATTTCTGATTATGACCTAAATGACTCAAAAAAAAAAAAAAAAAAGATTCATTCATTTTGATGGACAAGATTCAAAGAACCGAGTCACTAAAATGATTCAAACTTCTCATCACTAGAGTGTACTTGTATTGGCTTAGCAGTTCCAGGTTTGAGTAACGACATACTGCACACAGAGTGGGAATTATTTCAAATCTGATTGTTCAGAAGGTTTGCATTTTCGAAAGAAGTGTTTTTTTTTTTTTTGAAAGAGAGATGAAGTGACAGACAAATAGAAAGTGAGAGAGAGTGTGTGTGTGTGTGTGTGTGTGTGTGTGAGAGAGAGAGAGGTGACAAGGAAATGTGTGTTGCAGTGAGTGTTGTTAACACGTCCACGATAAAAATTAAACATGATGTGTCATTAATGAATTAAACACTGTAATAATGAGCAGCAGATTCAAAGGCATCAGCTGTTATAAGAAAGTCTGTGTGGTTCTAAGAAAATAATTCCCCATGGATTGGTGATGAAATTTGTAGGCATAAAACTAAGTGACATTTGCAGAAGTCTGATCTGATTTAAGCACAGTACGGTGATGAGAGTCTTCAATCGTCTTGAAAAGATTTTAGACCATGTCGAGTGGAACGCCTGATCCTTGAAATTTGACAGATAACTTGTCGCCAACTTGCGGAAGAGACGCGTCCGTCTGTGGGAGCTGTACACTCAATCATTCACGTTACAGGAACTCGGCTGGGAGTTATTGCCAAATCGCCGGTACAGTCCTGACCTCACTCCAAGCCATTTCCACATTAAAGGAGTTCCTGGGAGGCCAGCGTTCTACCTGATGGTGTCGTTCTACCTTGATGGTGTCCAAGCACTAGTGAAACACTGAGATAAGTGCATTAGTGTAGCAGGGGATTATATAGAGAAATAACTCTATGACCACTTTTAGCATGAAACGTTACCGAAACAAACAATCTCTATGTTTGACACACTTCCTCATTCCTCTTTCTGCATCTGTGTGTCTGGTCTAGCTGTAAGGGAACAGATTTTGCTTAAAATTGCACTGGAATTTATTTTCACTCCCTGTAGCTTCTGACACACATGCCACCAAGACGGGCAAAAGAGCGTGTGTGTGTCTACTTGTTTAAAACTTTTTGAGAGGAACAGCTCCGGCTATACTACCATCATTTCAGCGACAGCGTTGCTATAAAACCGCAGAGACCGGCCACATCAAAAAGTGGTGAAGAGAACCAAATGGCTTCTCATCGCGCGCGGTTAACGCCTGGCTTTCTGAAGTGACCAGCTGAGACATGAGCCTCGGGCACGTGACTGGCTGGTGTAAGAGTGTTACATCAACGTCATGATGACATGAAGTGAGGAAAACCCGAGGAAGTGGAGACACGCATGAGGAACAGACACGGAGGATGAGTCATGGAGAAATGGAGGAGAAGTCAAGAGACCATGTGGCAACTGCTGAAAATACTACATTTAATTTTGAACTCGTAATCTGGTACATACTTTATAATAAAACTGTAAACTGGTGTGTCTGTACATGGCATGTCAGGGCAAGATAATTTGGGGAATTTTTGTCAGTCTGTCTGTTTGTGTATGCATCACGTAAAAACTACTGAACGAATTTAAATGGGGTCGTTGTTAAATGGGGTTGTATTTGGCCGAGCTTGAGGTAACATATAGACATATAGGCAACAAGATATGCTCATTTGGAATTTAAATAGAAAACACTCTTATATCATTAAAAAAAAAAAAAAATTTAACTACCTTGGAAAAATTATTAGTTCATTCCTAAATTATACAGACGGCATTGTACTGTATTGTGTTTTTTTTTTTTTTTTTTTTATAAACGTGCTCATGAGTGTGCAATTAAACTTCAAGCAAACTAAGTCACGGAAACAGACACTTAGTCTTACAGCATAACATTAACTTTCGACTCTAAAATCGATTTTTAAATGATTATATTTATAATAGAGATGCACCGATCAATCAGCCATTGGCTAGTTTTCAGCTTGATTAGTCACGACCAGTCGTGTTGGAAATACCCGGCTCTTCTGAGTGGTGCAACAGAAACACAGTTTTATGGCGTCACATTATGAAACGATTTGTACACTACGATCTGCATTTTTCTCCAGACTCTGCCAGTGAATTGGTCTCAAACCCACTCACTGCACACGTTCACACCAGTCACAGCGAATGCAAACTGAAGCTGCACGCTCACAACTGCTCGACACACTCAAAGACTTTGGAGGCATTTGAGTCACTAAAACGTCAGTTTCTTTATAATCTGTTCGGTAACAATGTAGCTTTTTGTTTCCATTTAATTAAAAAAAAAAAAAAAAGTTAAATGTTAAACTCCTGAGACTAAACGGTAGCTTAGTGGTCTGCACTGTCGCCTTGCGGGATTCCCGCCTCGAGGTCTGTGTGCATGGAGGTTGCATGTTCTCCTCATACTTGGTGGGTTTCCTCCCACAGTCCAAACATATGCAGATTAGTCTAATTGCCATTCTCAAACTGCCTGTAGTGTGTGTGTGTGTGTGTGTGTGTGTGTGTGTGTGTGTGCCATGTGATGGATTGGCACCCTGTCCAGAGTGTACCTCGCCTTGTGCCCTACAGTAAGTCTCCTGCGATAGACTCCAGGCCCTCCGCAAACCTGCATACAGGATAAAGCGGTATAGACGGTGAGTGAGTGAGTGTTAAACTCTGGCGTTTGAAGTTAGTTTGTATTGTTTAAATGCTGAGAGAAAATCTAATGTTATAGGGAATGAGCTACATTTAATTACTCACGTACAATTCGGTTGTGAAGCTGTTGAATTAAGCTAGGGTATAAAACCTTTGTGTTATGTCAATGTTTTTATTTCTCCAGTTTCAAGTTTCAAGCTCTTAAAATTATAACAAGATCAGAAAAAAATCTTATATTTATAAAACTTACAGAATCACAATATTAATCAAATCAGCACCTACAGTAGGTATCGTGATAACATCGTATCAGTGGTGATTCATGTCCTGCATCCTTCTACTCCTTCTTAAATTGTAAATCCAGCCTGGCTACGGTCCATCAAATGTAATAGATACAGAGAAATACACCAGACTAAACACACAAGTGAAAGTCAGGAACTCTTACAGGAAAGCAAACTAATTATACAAGATACACATCTAACGTCTTACACAAGAACACCAAAATCTGAGACCACAAATCAAGATGTTGTTTTCCTTAAACATGCCGAACATTAAGGATTTCTTTTTTCAAATATTAAGTAGTAAAAATAGCATACATTAGCACGCGCACACACACACACACACGCACACACACACACTGCTTCATCTTTTGCTCTGATCTCCTTCTCTATTCAGGTTGGTCTTTGAGGCACAGCTGTTTTTGTACATCACCGTATCTCTGTATTCTGGACTGCGGCAGACTGATGTGTCTCATCTCTGAAAGCTTTTCTTCAACCAGTGCATATACACATCAGCTCACACACACACACACAGTTCCTCTGAGTAGACTTGCTCTTACCTTCCCTCTCTCACTGACCTTTTAAACTCTGGTGTTACTTAAATCTCATCACTGCTGTGTGTGTGTGTGTGTGTGTGTGTGTGTGTGTGTGTGTGTGTGTGTGTGTGTGTGTGTGTGTGTGTGTTTCTTAGTACAGGGCCGGTCTCTGAATAACGCAAACTTCTCCTCAGGTAGACTAAATAAACGAATGCACCCGAATCAGACTGCAGTCCTCAAGATTCCACCTGGTGTAAGCGCGCTCGAACCCTGCAGTAGAGCGAGAGCTGCGTTACAGAGCGAAACGTGTCCGTGTAGAGCTCCGGAGCTGCCGAGTTTGACACTCGCACACTAATGAAGATGATTTATGTAGGACCACATGCACGAGCTCGAGTAGTTCGGGCTGCTATGTTTGGGCTTTGATCCATGACCTAATGATTACTGACATGTTCCACTCATGTAAAAGCTGCCTTAATGTCATCAGATATACAAATCAAATTTTGTCAGTGAGCTTTTTGTACGAACCTGCACCGCCTTGATGATTAATGGCTCGTTCAGACTCATGACTGTCTTCTGATTCCTTTATCACATTTATTACCTTTTAATGCTGCACAGAAGTTTATAAATGATGATTATTTCCAACTAGACTAGCCTGCACTAATAATAGAATCGTAGGCTGGTAATATATATATTATATATGCTCAAGATAAAAGGGAGACAACAAAATGACAACAGGATCTACTTTTAAATTTTTTTTATTAGGGTTTTCATTAGCTGTAAGCCATAATCATTTAAATTAAAAGAAAAACACTTGAAATACATCAGTCTGTTTGTAATTAATCTATATAATACAGGTAGTCCCCGACTATCCTATGTTCGATTGTTGGATTTGTTCTCAAGTCTTATACGGCTTTGACGCTAATATACCAGTCCACTTGACTAAATCACATCGCCATCATGTGGCCCAAAACCGTAACTGTGCCTAAGGAAATTAATCTCGCTCGTCAGATGTAACAGTGTCGTCTCTACGGCTTTAAATCGC
Source organism: Clarias fuscus (assembly GCA_030347435.1). Classification (NCBI taxonomy): domain Eukaryota; kingdom Metazoa; phylum Chordata; class Actinopteri; order Siluriformes; family Clariidae; genus Clarias; species Clarias fuscus. Next base: position 8,978,663 of record CM059228.1, read on the forward strand.
GAGGGGAATCCCTGACGCCAGTTTGTCTCAGAGCTGTTTTCCACGGCCTCCGAATGGTGCAGTGGTAAAGTGCTCGCTCTATCATCCGGAGATCGGAAGTTTGCTTCCCGGGTGGTGCTGTAACCTCTCGCAGCCGGAGGTCTAGAGAGAGCTGATTGGCCGAGCTCTCTCAGAGGGGAGGGATGAAAGGTACTTAGTGCTCGCACATTAATCACGGCCAATCAGGGGCATCTGTGAGCTCACGCAAGCAGAAGGAGCAGATAGCGCTGTCCTCCGAGTGTGTTTCTCCGCCCCCAATGGTGCATGAGCGAGTAGTTCGCAAAGATGCGGACGGTTGGCGTCACATGGTTCGGAGGAAACACGCTATAGTCTTCGGCCCTCCCGGCTGAGTGGAATGTGGGAGCCCCCTAGTGACGGGGAGGAATTGGAAAATTGGGGGAAATCCAAAAAAAAAAAAAAAAAAAAGCTGTTTTTCACTGTACATTTTTCTATCATCGCACTTCAGGAATGATTCATTAAAACCAATGATGTCGACTCTTTTGTCCCGCACCCACCCACACACATACAATATACCAGACTTTAGAAATTTTATACATTCATTTACACACTGAAAATATTGTGTATAATTGTAAATATTGGTATCTGGTGCACTGCCGTCTCTGTGTTTTGTACAATACACGTGAACTACTTTCGTGATTTATAAAACCGTGGTCCGTAAAATCCGTAACTCGAATGTTCGTAGGTCGTGGACTCCCTTTATGAGTTTCACTTTCTGAATTCAATTACTGAAATAAATTAACTTTTTCGCTGATATTCGAATTTATTGAGATGCACCTGCAGATAAACATGAAATGTGAGCAGTTGTGAAAAAGCTGAGAGTGAATATCTCTACCCTAGGTGTGATTTTTTTTTTTTTTTAAAGCACAAGCAATTTAGAGAGCCAAAACTAAAGCCCTCGTGTGTGTGTGTCTGTGTGTCTGTCTGTGTGTCTGTCTGTGTGTCTGTCTGTGTGTCTGTCTGCCCACAAGTAGTGTGTGAGCAATAGCTATCCATTTCTACACATGGTGTGAGGAACCCACACAGAAAACAAAACAATTAGGAGAAAATGAACAGTGTGATCCAGCCATTGTGTGATGTTACAGTAAATTTAATTCCTCCTCTTTTCCTCTCGTCATATCCACCTTCGTCTCGCCATCCTTCCATTCCCACCCTTGTTCCATAACAACTTACAGGTGTGTGCACTCCCACATCTCAGTCCCTTATTACATTTTGCCTCTTTATCTCCCCAAGCCCGTGAGAGGACACATCCCGTCGTCATGGAGACATCTCAGATCTTTTGAATCAAACACTTTTGCCTCTTTTGTCACATACACACACAGAAAAGACACGAGAAAGGAAATCAGCTTCTACTTCTCTACTCAGAGTTTCTAAGACATCTGTCCTTTTTAAATATTAGGAAGAGAAATGAATTTAACAGATCTGGGAACAGGGTGTTCACATACCTCACACGCACAGACACAGACACTCCCCGCATCCACCGACACGCACGGGGTAGATATGAATAAGGATGTTTCTCCAGTTTATAGGTGCAACTTCCCAATGCAATGACAGGCAAGAAATAAAAATCAGGAAAATAATCAGCTACAATTCACCCCTGAATACATTGCAGCATCTGGGAAAGATGAATAGGAACTCGTACAGTACAACCGTCAATAGCGAAAGATTTTCATCGAAAGAGTTTTAATGATTACAGAATATTAGATAGAGGCAATAGCAGCTTGTGACTCATTGCACTTCAGATTACATAAGAGATAAGAAAACTCATCCTGAAATCATTTTTTATAATATGGACCGGTTGTATAAACTCACTTCATGATTACTAGTTCCAGTCAAAAGTAAAACAATTGAAAAAGATGAACAACTAAAATGAAAGAAGAACTGGGGGATTAAATACAAAAATCAACAGCACAAAGAAAAATCATCAATAGGCATTTAAACCATTATGTGTCTTTCACAATGAAAAGGCACAAAGTGTGTCACTTAGATCTTTATTTATAAGCTACAAGTCAAGTTACATTCAGGTTTTTTTTTACTCTCAGAAAACAAGGCAAAGTGAAGACAACAATAGATCCTGACTTGGGAAATGTCGCAGTGGAAAAGCTGCATGATTCATGATTCTAGACGTTTAAACACATGTTGTTCCAGACCACAAAATCGGGCAGCCTGAGACACACTGCTATAGAGAGGAGCACCTACAGTACGTCGTACACCAGTCTGCTCTTCGACTAAAACTTTCCTGCAAATCGTGTCTGGATCCAAAAATGTATACACTGATTAGCCATTAAACATTAAAATGCACAATATTATACCCGGCAGTGTGTAGGTGCCCCGTGTGCCACCCTGGTAGCTCGATGCTGTAGTGTCGGTCACCAGGACATGTGCAGCGGATCCTTCGGGTGCATCTGTAGATCGGACTGGTTCGTCTTTAATTGACTTGGAAATTTGGAGGCCGGGTCAACACCCTTGTACTCTTTGCCTGCTAAGTGTCTTATACTTTACAGCAGGCTGTGGTGCACTGGGTGTTCTGATACTTTTCCATCACTGACGTTTCTCAACAACATGTGCTACACTGGCTTTTCTGTAGGATCAGACTGGATGGGTGGGTCGGAAGGAGCGGATAGCGCATGTTACACTGCCCCAACGACGCGTGAGTGAGCACTTCGAGAAGATGCGGTCGGCTGGCATCAGGTAGTTTGGAGGAAACACGTTATAGTCTTCAGCCCTTCCTGACTGCTAGTAGTGGCGTGAATGTGGAAGCCCCCTTAGTGACGGGTGGGAATTGGATACGACCAAATAAGGGAGAAAATCTACAGGCGCAGATGATCCTTTCACCAGTTTACTGATGTATAATTGCTAGAAGATTCCATACGGATTATGCATGCATTGAAGGAAAAAGTCACTGGTGTGTATAATCAATGTCAATTGGTCAAACTGTGCTTCCCTTAAACTTGGGGGAAAAGTTTCATGAACTTCCCATGTGCTAAACCTGAAACTGTATAATATGTTGTTACAACACAATTTGCCATGATTATATGGTGCTGAATTTGAACTGCAGTGTTTACGGTTTGAGTGGCGCTGCCCTCTGTGTGTTGGTATTAGGTTGCTTTTATTGTCCGTCAGACAGCTTTTGTTAGACAGACCTGGCAATACTGGACACGACCAGCCAACCCTGTATATCAATGCAGACTAAAAACAATACTCCGTAACAAATACAAACCTGTCTGTTCATCATGCATACAGTAGATGTCCATTTCCATGGTTTCAGTTGTCTTGTTTTGGTTTTCCAGTCGTTCACAGATCACGATAATGCATTTACAATTATATGCACGCTCACACACTCTACTAGATTGACTCCCCTACTGTTTCCTATACAGAAAGCAATACACTATATTAAATGAGTGAGTATGAGCACTTTTCCCTCTTGAACACACAAGGACACACCTTAATTTATAGTGCAGTAGTCTTAAATAAGCACACTACATCAGTGAGGAAAAAAACTGAGCTCCAGGAAAAGACCTAAAGCTCAAATACAGACACTTGACATTAAACACAGCTTTCCAGACATGCTCTTTGTTTAACTGAGCAAATCTAGACGCTGCACTTGTATAAACTTCATTAACGCAGTATTGAATCTTAGACAATGTGTCCAGTTCTAACCTGTGGCATTGATCGCCCTCATTAAAGTAGTAATCTATTACACTCACACCACTTGCCGATCTATTAACTTCCCTGTTACTGTGGCATTGCTTATTTCTGAGAGTGATTCATTCACTAAACTACTCGACGTACCTGCGCAGTGATTAGGGTCTGAAACACGCACAGGTTATTGATGAGTGCCCTGGTGTGTGAGCTTGATTGTGGATCAATAGTGCACTTGATTGTGTTTGTTCAGAAAGAGGGAGAAGACACTTTACTACTAAGCTACTGCTACACATCTAAGGGAAAAAAAACAGGACTTTGCCCTTTCTCCACAGCCTAACTTATAGCAACTTGTTTTTCCACTTAAATTTAGTTATAAATTGGTGATTGCTGTTTATCTTTGATCGTTTAGTATATAGCCGCTGGAGGCACAAAAAAAAGAAAAAGAAAGAAAGAAAGGCCACGTGATAGGTGAGCCGGTTGAACAGCAGCATCTGAAGAAGGAAATCTGATAAAGATCTGAGCAGCAGAGTGAGTCTGCTCTTCCAGAAACCCATCACAATCTCCTTCAGCCTAATGAGTCCTGTGGGACTACAAAGCCCATAATTTATAATGCATGCATGTCTGGTGGCTCTAATGTCATTAGGCTACTTCAATAGGCTTCATAAAGCGCCAGCTGGTTTGCCGCCATCTGGACACACAGAGATATGATCTCCTACAAGTAACTGCCCACTGTAAACATGATCCAGCCTATGCAAACACGGCATACAGTTTACCAAAACACACAGAGCTGACTTACACGCTCAGGACCAGGCTTTGCACTGATTATGTTCCCTTTAAACCTTTGAACTCAAAACAGTCACAGTAAGTTCTAAGCTTAATTACACAATCCGATCACTTTTCTTCAGCCTGAATGATGTTCATGCTAGCGGTGTAACATTTTGTACATTTTCTATACGCTTCAGAAATTGCTGAATTATGTATCACGGGTTGTCACTGTCAAAAGACTAAACCCTAAACTCAATACGAATATATTTCAACCAACAGTCTGAAAGTATCACAACTGAAAGTTATACTGGCAGTGTGTTTACAATGGCGCCGTTTTTAACGTCGTCCACAAAGAGCTGGTGAGGCTTCAGGCTTCCATCGCAACCAAACAGAAGTCACATAATCCAGGGGGCGTGTACTCTGAAGGACGCATTTGAAGGTTGATTACATCATAGCGTCGCGACCAAGTCCGTCACAGTTTGAAGGCGCTTTCAAAAGTGGATGACAAATGTGGCTTTCTTCCCCTTGAAAGCAAAGTGTGTGACGGTGTATGTTTAATCGCCTAAACTATTCCGAGATTATTTCCGAGCCAGAGAAGAGACCCAGACAGATGTGCTAAAACAGTAGATCGGGCAAAGATTAAGTTTTGCCTTAAAATTACTCCAGTGCATTAAAATTCACTTATGCCTCTTCAGTGCTGTTATCATCAACTAAATTCCAGTAAAAATATCCAGTTTTGCTTTTCTAATATCCGGCACATAACTGTTCCGCTTTTACTCAACATTTTGATTTCACTTTTGGTGCAGGTGAAACTTCAGACAGATATCCAAGTGCTGCAAACTGTCCAGGGGTCGATTTAAGACACACGCACAGTTTGACGCATGCGCAATACGCTGTCAAAACTTGTAGTTTATAATTTGGCACATAACTGCTCATAACTTCACTTCTACTCAACATTTTGATTTCATTTATGGTGCAGGTTTAACTTCAGGTGAATACCAAATTACTGTCAAAGTTTCATTAAATTCTGTCCAGCCAGTTTTGCGTGATGCTGTGACGAAATCTAGCTGGATAGACATACAGACGTACTGTACAAACAGACAAATTTTTCAGAGACTGGTTTCGGGTCCTCCACTGTATGAATCGTAAAGATATGATTGAATGATTGAGTTCTGACCAATGTATAGACAGAAGCTTGCTTTTATTTATATAGATAACTATAGTATACAAATAGAATATATCTTAATAGAATATATATAAGAATATAATAAAATCATTTTGAAAAACAAGGGGATTTATGTGAAATCTGCTCCATGAGAAACAGGTGAACGCAGTTCAGCTCTGCAGACCCGTCAGAGGAGACCGCGTACACTTCAGGCCCCCGACTGAGACACACCCGACAACAGAAGCAGTGTGAATTGTGAGAGAGAAGATGAAAACTGCCCTTCTTGCAGGTTCACTCAGCTCAGTAGGACAACCTGATCTGGGTTGTTCTGATTATGTTTCACTTTGTTATAACAATGTCACAGTGCTCCTAAGAACATTCACAGCTTTGAAGATCTTTTTTTTTTTAACCTTTACCTGATGTTTTGCTTTTATCTACTTCATCCCAAAGCTTCACGTGCAGTTTCTTCATATTTACGACAGCAGGACTCATCTGGTCTGCCAATCAAACACTTTTAATCACAGCACACCTGTTTGATATTTATCAATTACAGAATTTCTCATCATGTCTTATTTAGAAAAAATCTTTACTGCCATGACATCATGGGAAAATATGGAACAGACACGATTATCTTACTCAGCATACTGATTTTTGTTTTGTCCTTTGGGTAAAACAAGTGATCTAGTGCAATCATTAACCAAACATCTGCAGGGAAAGATGTCCTCGTTCTGTTGAATAGCTGTATTTATTTAAAAAATACACAAGCCTTCCAAGGAAGATGTGTCGCCTGCCAACTGAACATGCTACATTTCTATGCCGTACAGGGAAAAAAAGTGATGTTATCAGGCCAGTAACACAAATCTGACATCTCTGACAAGAAAGCAGAACATTTAGATTTAAGCAATCTTCACTTAACGTATCTATAGTCATGAAAATAAAGCACAATATCCTTCAAGTCTAGATTTTTACTCATCAGGGTCCTCACTAACATCTATAAACAAATAAATCATTTGAGGACAAAAAATACAACAGATTTGAATTATTAATGTTGAATAATATTGACTACATCCTCAACAGCCAAGACACCTTCTAGGCATGGACTCCTCTAGACCTCTGAAATCAACACTCATTGTTGTGTTCCTCAAACTATTCTTGAGTCGTTTGTACAGTGTGGCAGGATGCATTACCCTGATGAAAGAGGTCACTGCTGTCAGGGAATACGGTCACCATGAAGGGGTGTTCTTGCACAGAAACAATGTTTAGTAGGGGGTACGGGTCAAAGTCACAACCATACAGTATGACTGTCTGGACGCAAGGTTTCCCAGCAGAACATTTGCCCGGAGCATCACACTGCTCCCTCCGACTCGCCTTCTTCCTATAGTGCATCCTGGAGACATCTCTTCCCCAGATAATCAACACACACGCACCCGGCCATCCACAAAAACCTGATTCATCAGACCAGGCCACCTTCTTCCACCGCCCTGTGGTCCAGTTCTGATGCTCACCTGCCCATGGTAGATACTTCTGGCAGTGGTCACAAGTCAGCATGGATACCCTGACTGGAAGCTCTTGCAGCTCCATACAGAACAAACTGCAACGCACTGTATGTTCTGACACCTTTCTATCGAAACCAGCATTAACGCTTTCAGCAATTTCAAATACAGTAGATCTTCCGGTGGATCAGACTACACTGGCCAGCCTTCGCATTGACCACTCATGACCCTGTCGCTGGTTCACCGGTTTTTCTGTTGGTAGGTCCTGACCACTGCAGACCAGGGATATCTCACAAGAGCAGCAGTTTTTTTTCTCTCCAGTCGTCTATCCACACAATTCAGCCCTGGTCAAGGTCACTTAAATCCTTACACTTGCCCATTTTTGCTGCCTTCAACACATCAACCTCAGGGGCAAAATTTTACTTGCTGCCCAATATATCCCACCCACTTCCAGGTACCACTGTAACAAGATAATCAATGTTGCTTGATTCACCGGACAGTGGTCGGAATGGTACGGCTGAGCACTATATAGTCATGTTTTTCCCAAAAAGTTAATTCCCTATAATAAAAGAATTTATCAGTCTCTCTAATTATCTTCTATACATCATTGCTGTAGTACTGTACATTGATGTTCAGACTTGGCCATTTGATTTTCTTCTTTTTCAGGCATTCAGATGATGATTTGCTGGTGTGCTTGGCAACATTGCCCTATTGTATGACCCTGTTTTGGCAGAGCTTAAGCTCCTGGACAGATGGCCTCACATTTGTCTCAAGAATATCCTGGTGTAAAATGAAGTTGTTCATTGTCTCAGTGACTGCAAATGTCCCAGATTCTGTGGCTGCAAAAACAAGCCCAATTTATCACCCATCTATCACCAACTGGTATGAGGTGTTTGTGATGATACACTGGGTTCGCTTTTCAACAATAAAAAAAAAAAAAAAAGAATCTTCACTGTGGCTGCATTGTTTGTTCGTATGCAATCTGCAAACTCAAGTCATGCTGTAATAGCCTTTTGGAAAGAGGGGTTTTATTCTGGAGGACCTCTCATCATCTCATCATCATTCCATCAGAAATATACAGAGTTAATGTACATGATGTGATGTTGCTCCTAGGTTGTTTTTTTTATATCTAGGTTGTTTTTTTAGGGAGTGTGTGTGCGCGCAGCCAGAGAACTGAAGATATTACAGACGTGCTGATATAAAGCACAATAGCATGGCCACGAATATGATATTGCGTTTACACAACAGTTTTCTTAATACCATTTATTCTCCACAAATTATGACTTGTTTGTTTATTTGCTGCTGGTCTTTCGGCTGCTCCCAACAAGGGGTCGACACAGCGGACCATCCAATCCCCACACAAGCTTGGCGCAGGTTTTACGCCGAATTCCCTTCCTGGCGCAACCCTTCCATTTTATCCGGACTTGGGACCGGCACTACATCCAGTGGCTGGGGGTTTGGGCAGTGGCTGGGACTCGAACCTGGGCCTTTCGCATGACAGGCAAGAAACCTACCACTGAGGCACCAATGCCCCGACTTGTTTGTTTATTTAGTCAGTCATTTTGCTCCACCAACATACACGCCGCATACATGTCCTTCCACGACTGGTGAAACTAACTAACCACGATTGGCAGAGCTAGCAACCGACAGGTAGTGCAATTAAAAGGGCTGGAACGATTCCTCGATTAAATCGAGTAATTCGATTACAAAAGATGATCGAGGCAAAATCTTCTGCCTCGAAGCTTCGTTTAATTAATTTTAAAAGCTTGCGTTTTGTTTTTGCGCAATTATTTGTTGACAGCACGCTTTTGACACAGCGCGCTTCCGGGTGCAAGCCGCCAGTAAACACCAACGAAGAAGAAGCGCTTACGTCACCCACAAAGCGGAAGGAGACGCAAACAGTTAGCTGTCTATTGATTTGAGGGAGCGTTCTGTTGCGGCCTGCAAAATGGAGGGGAGCAATAAAATTATCAGCGAGCCAAGAGAAGAATAAAGCAGCAAGAGAAAACGATAGAAATTGTCAGTAAAGGCTTATGTTAGGCCCGAGAGGTAGATTTTTAAACTTTTAAACTTGGTGGTTTTGTGTAATTATTTATTTTAATGTGTGCCTTAGTTTTTTTTTTTTATCCTTAAAGTCATTTGAAAAACTTTTTTTTGCATCCGAGAAAAGGCTTTAAAACAAGAATGTATGGTGCTGTAATGCACTTAATTAATCTCAGTCAACTTTAATACCCCAGGTCACCTACGCGGTATCGCGCGGTGGCCGGAAATACGGTTCTTCATGACTCACCACAAGTCTGAAAAATTTTATATGTTTAAGCCGCCTTAAAGACATGTTTAAAAATGTTTAATTTTTTTTGGCGGACCTTGCAGGACTTTGCGGAACGTCGGCGGGCAGTCGCGGCAGCTCACGGTGCCCAACCTTGACACTGTGAGTCAAACCGCATAGGTGAGATATGCGGTAGAGGGGGGTATAGGCTATTCCTTGTATTGTGAATAATGACAATGTTTATTTTTGATAGAATGCTGTATGCAATTAAAAAATAAAAGTAGATTTTTCTAAAAAGAACACCAATTAACCTTTGTTTCTCTTATATATTTTACATTGCTGTTTAATTAAGCAAAAGTGCATTTTATCCGATTACTCGATTAATCGATAAAGTTTTTGGTAGAATACTCGATTACTAAAATATTCGATAGCTACAGCCCTAGCAATTAACAACAGTAAAAGTAGTTTTAAACTTTCACCATTGAAAGGTAGTAGGTTCAATGTTGAGAAAGCATGGAGGCGGTGCGCAGTCCTGTACATCTCGTTAGTTTCTACCTATATTCCACCTTCAGCTTTGTTTACTTCCGTGTTTAAATTCCGAATAGCATTAAATAGAAAGCTAGTGTGCTATGTAGGGTGTACAACCACTTGTTTCAGACACAAAGGAGTGCCCTTGATTGGGTTTTGGCAGGCAGCTGCTCTCCCCTCAGTACTGCAGCCTGTACAGACCTGCTCTCACCCATGATGCACAATTAGTTTAATTAGCGATTGTTAGAATAGTTGTGATACATATAGTTAAACATCCTAGCATTGTTCCGGTTTACTATCAAAACTTGCCAATCGGTCGGAACTAGCTGCTGCATAGTATAAAAATATAGACACATCGATATTCACCAGACAGTTCTTCAGCTTACTTGTGGAGACAAAATAAAAACAATCAGGGTGCTTAAGTGGTAATTTGGATCAGTGACACAATCTGCCTTTGTTTTTCCCCTCACACTTATCCCTGTGGCTGAGCTGTAGGATGCTAAATCAACACGGCTGAAGCAGCAATACATTTTTGGTTGTTGTTGTTGTTTTTTGTTTTAACCAATACAGCGGCCTACATTGTTGGTCAATGACGTAACATTTTAAACACCACCTCTGTTTTTTTTTTTTTTTTAAACAATAGATATATTTATATAACCTCAATCATCCTGCCAAAGTCTATTTACTGCACAGGACCATGAATTATTATAGCGCTAGGTATTTTGCATAATATGACATTTATGCCCAACCCACATAAAAACCCAACTGATGCAATTGTACTTCTGTGACAAATCCATGCCATTTACTGTATAACCATAAACCAGTGGTACCTGGAAGTGGGTGGGATATATTGCGCAGCAAGTAAAAATTTGTAAATTAAAAGTTAAAGCGCTCGCCCTATCATCCGGAGATCGCTAGTTCGAATCCCGGGTGGTGCTGTAACCTCTCGCAGCCGGAGATCTAGAGAGAGCTGATTGGCCGAGCTCTCTCAGAGGGGAGGGATGAGAGGTACTTAGTGCTCCCACATTAATCACGGCTCTACAGCCAATATCAGGGGCGTCTGTGAGCTCGCGCAACGGAGGGAGTGGATGTGCGCGAGCGAGCAGTTCGAAAAGATGCGGTCGGCTGGCGTCACGTGGTTCGGAGGAAACACGTGATAGTCTTCGGCCCTCCCGGCTGAGTGGTAGTAGTAGCCTTAATGTGGGAGCCCCCTAGTGACGGGGAGGAATTGGACACGACTAAATTAGGGAGAAAATCGGGGAAAAATCCAAAAAAAAAAAAAAAAAAGAAATACACTTTAAACAATACATTTTTAAAAGGTTTTTTTTTTTTTTTACAGTTGCAACAACTTGATGAACACATGTGCTCTAATTATGGGTCCCTTAACTAGGTGAAGGGGGGGGGGGGGGGGGGGGACTCAACCGAACATAAAGTGCTTGTCGCCTAATACACACCCTTCTCTCGTTCATTCATCACAGGGGCTGCGGGGGTTCAGCAATCGTGACCTAGTAATCAGAAGATTGCAAGTTCAAACCCCAGGACTGCCACAGAGTCACTGTTGGAGCCGTGAGCCAACTGCTCATCTGTATGCTTATATCGTGCCCTATTAGGAAGCAGCCCTGACAAATAAAATAACAAATGCACTAAGAAATGTAGATAGATTTAAGAAACATGCTTTAAAAAGTCACAATCGAGTCTCTGTTTAAAACCGAAATTTGTAAAAGGAAAAAAGAAACACTCCACAATTGGCTTGAGTGATAAAAAGGCGAAATAATTGGCCTTGCCATTCCAAAACCTCCAGAGTGTGTGTGTGTGTGTGTGTGTGTGTGCACCAGTTAAATTTTTTATCCACGCAAACGCCTGGTCCACTCCAAAAGTTTTGGAACTACATTTCTCGCTTCAGCCACAAGTTCATGCTTTTAAGATTTCCTGTAAGATGACAAGAAATTCCATGAAATAAAATCTGAATGGAGTAAGTAAGAAAATGAAGTCATGAGCTCGAGATAAAAGGAAATATATTATATATAAATGACAGGATAAAATAACTGGCATTAAAAATGAATCAGCATTTTACGACTCTTCTAATGTAATTTGTTCTTATTCTCACTATATCATGCTGCAGCAGAAGAAAAATCCCTGTGTGTGTGTGTGTGTGTGTGTGTGTGTGTGTGTGTGTGTGTGTGTGTGTGTGTGTGTGTGTGTGTGTGTGTGCGCTCTCGCACTCCACACAGACAACATCTTAATTCAGAGATATTGGACTCGTTTTTCATCAGGCTATAAGGAATGATCTCTGTGTGGCTGCCACAGATATTAAACCCTACGTCTTCCTAAATAACAAAATAATTCCTTCTGCCTCTGCCTTGTCAGAGTGAAAAGAGCAATCAAACACTTGTAAGTATTATCCGGGGGACCACACTAATCAGTCATGAGCATGATAGTGTCTCTAATCTTACAGCACAGTCAACATATTGGATAGTTATAATAAAATCAACAGACATTCAGATTCAACATTCTGTTGCTAAATTGTTTTAGGGAAAATCTCTAATGCACTCTAGACGTGTGCTAGGAACAAAAACGTTGTTTCTATTTGTATATGAACGCAGTAGTTTATGTGCAAAAGGCACTGAAGCTTTCGATTACGGTGGCGGAAAAGTGCAAAACTAAATAAATTTTGAAAAAAACATAATAAAACCAAAAACAAAAAAATTAACCCCGAAAGCAAGATACCAAATTTAAAAACCAATAAAAAATTTTTTTTAATTCAGAAAACATACCGAGAAACAAAATACCAAGAAGAAAACGGTCAAACCGGAAAAGGTCAGTTTGAGAATTAAATTCTAATCGCTGATTGGAAGAGACATCTGTCACTCAAGACATACAAGAAGTACTGCAGCCTCTGGAGTAGGTCTGGTTCGTGAATTGATCTTTTTCGGTTTGTTGATTCTTACTGCTGATTGGATGAGACACCCATCACTCAAAATATACGGGAAGTTTGTTCAATCGAGTACTAAGTAAGTTAACAAAGAATTAAGATTTTGTCACTGCAGGAAAAATATTGAATATCGAGTTGCGTTCCGAGAGCCTTCTGATTCAAAGGATTCAAAATCTCTTGAATGGGGATGTGGCTGCCGGCCGGCGGCGGGACTCGAACCCGGATCCTCTGATCCGAAGGGGGTGAACAGTCTAGAGCCTCGATTGCGCTACCACCATTTCCACATCTTACATAGAAGATATTCTTGTAAAAATAGTTCCCTTTGAACTTAGCTCGAGTTCACAACTTTTTATTCAAAGTTTCAAAAAAAATCGTATTACCAACGTTAAACGTGCCATTACCACACACAAAGAAAGTTTTTTACGTTTGCGTCCGGACATCCTGGGATGCAGGCTGCACACACGTGACGATCTACGTCGGACATGTGATCTACCTTCTGTGATTGAAAGTCCATGGACGCTTGTTCGTAACTTCGAAAGTTCGTATGTAGGTTTGATGCGATTCCACAACTGGTGCTAGTACTTGTACTATACAGACATCAGATGTATAAATTTGGTATAATGAGAATTTCTGATACGGTTTTAAAACAGATGTCACATACTGTACAAAGTAAGAAACGGGGAGGGGAAGATTTTACCAATTTGCACATAACTCTAAAATTGCATATATACAGTATATTCACTTGACCTTTTAACGAAAGCAGTGATATTTTAGAAACTTGAGATCTGTCTTTTTTGTGGCATTTATAAAGATGTTTAATAAAATAGGAGGAGAAAGAAATTGTATAATTGGAGAAGAATGTCCAGACTGGTTTAAGCAGCCAGGGGGAAAAAAATACAGTAATAGTGATAGTGATGGGAATCGGTAACCATTCCATAATCATCAACTGTTTTTGTAATCCAATGATCGATCCGTACCACACACAACGGACAATGTTTCTTACACTCGCCTTTCCTGAAAATCAATCCCAGCATCATTCACAATTACTCCACCCAGAGTACACACCCACACTTGCATACATGTAACTAGGATAACTCGGATAAACATCTGTTACTGAATACGTTAATATTATACACACATGACACAGCTGTGAACTTTAGTCATTTTAGTCCCACTATTATTCACTGTTGCACACATTCTCCTTGTGAGAGATTTTGCATGTTTAATTCCGTTGTGAAGCTGTTGAATAAAGCTAATGTATAAAAACTTTCAAGTTATGACAATTTTTTGGTATTGTTATTTTAAATCTTTAAGGTCTTAAAAGTTTAACAAATTTTAAAAAAATTTAATATCAAATTGGTATATTTATAAAATCATGAGACAGAATATTAATTAATTTGGAATAAATTGCCACCGCGGGATCGTGAGAACATATAACAGGTCGTGACTGGTGATTCCCATCCCTATTACAGTGTGTTGAAGGAATTTGTTTTTAATATTAATATTGACATTATCTTCATAATGCGAACTGATTATTGACTATAAACAATGATTAATAATATTAATAATTACCTATTAATAATACCGGACTAGCCAAACACCTCCCCATATATATACCGGAGCTTAACACTTTTTATAAAACATGTTTATAACATAAACACACTTATGATCTTTGTGAGGTGATCTTTTCCTGGAATACGTAACATTTCCCGTATCCAAAGGTATTTTTTAATGCTACTGGATAAAATGTAGCAAAGTATAAAAATATCTGAATGAAATTTTTCTATAAAGGCATAATGTACAGTATGAAGACCGTTAATGCACCTTGTAGTAACTCATCACTCTTTACAAACACAATCTACACAACGGCATCTCAGCATGTACAAGCATGCACCGAGGCCATCACATCTAAAACAGTTTGGATGGAGTAAAACTTTCATCCAAACTCTCATCCACATTAAACTTTGACCAGTACTGTGTTCTAAAATGCTTTTCTGCTCACAGTTGGTGTGTAAAAAAAAAAAAGTGGTTATGTAAGTTACTAAAGACTTTCTGTCAGCTTAAACCAGTCAGATCATTTTCCTCTAGTCTGTTTCTTCAGAAAGCTGTTTCGGCTTGCAATGTACAGAACATCATATAAGCATTTTCGCACATTTTATTTTTAAAAGTTCTCAGGCCGCAGTAATTATGCCTGTAAATTACTTCGGGGTCTTAGGCGGCCACACTTCCTGTTCACATTACCTGACCAAAGAGCTCAGGACCTGCTCGAAAGAATTAGCATGAGAGCATTTAACATCTGCATTGAGTCACAGACGCACAGGAAATTAGTCAGAAGACAGGAGGTGATGTAGAGCCTCAGAGGTCACAGTTAATATTTAAACAGTTTGCTGCACATCCGTCCCTGTGTCACAATAGTATATTGCCCCGGACCGATCCGTTCGATCAACTTTATCTGCCTGAAACCGAGCTAGAGACATCAGTATATTGCCGTAGGGCAATGTTAGAAATTGTCACCATCAGTCAGCAATTTTGTTTTAGGCCAGAGGTTCATCCTATGCATAATTTAAATAGGACATCAATGCGGCAAATTAGCATAAGATAAAGTGGAAGGGCTTGAGGGGAAGAAATACAGCCTCGATACTGATGTAGGCTCTTGTTTTATTTGCACAAACACTGCCTTTCAATACACCGTCACACAACTGCACCTGCACATAAAGTACGAACAAGATCAGACACAGTGGGGGGGGGGGGGGATAATAATAAATTTACTGAGAAAATTCATTAAAGTTTTATTTGCATTATATTTTTGTTGTTTTTTGTGCCAAGTAGTTAATGCCAGAATGACTTTATTATGAAATTCATATTACAGTATTGATAATTTAATATCTAATGTAGCTTTACAAAGACAAATATAATCACATCAGTAAAACAATTAAAAACCCCTTACACCAATCTGTTGGACTGAAATAATTCAATTGATTTCCTCCTCGACATCATCTTAACATTTTACCATCGAATACGCCACCAGAAATAATCACACTTCTGCATAAAGATATTCATCTCTGCCTATGATTCAGCTCTCTACTAAAATAACTAGACCTTGACCTTAACAAGCTGTAAACTATAGGTCAAGGTTAAACTTTGGCTTCATCATTGAAAAACATTACAAAGGTTGTAGTATAGCAAGCACTATACTGCATTTGCCTAGGAATAACATGACATCTTTTCCTCAGGATTTAGACCTCATAATGACACAGAGACAGCACTGGTTAAAGTGGTAAATGACGTGATACTGATTTCTAACCATGCATGTATTATTTAATGCAAATGTTAAATAATTCACAACAGTTAAATAAATACACAACATTCACGAAATTGTTCTAGATCAATTACACATTTCTTGGAGTGAGTTATGGACATTTGTTTTTTTGCACACATTCTGGACATTCATGGACACCATGGACACTGAAGGACACTGCGCACCTGCACATTTACACATATTTCTATTTAATTTTGCTCGTTGCACATAAAAATGCATATTTGCACACCACCTGGACATTTCTATTCAAATCCCACTTCATTCATCTCCACACTAAAGTCTCTTTATTTTTCTATATTTATTCAGGAAAAAAAAAAAATTTGTAATTTGTGTTTGTACAACTATATTTTTCTTATATATATATATATTTTTTTTTTTTTCTTTTTTTTTTTTAATCTTCCTTAGATATAGCTTTCTTTAACTAAAGTTATTTTCTATATTTTATTCCGTATTTATTTCCTATTAATCTTTTTAAGGTCACGGACGATCATTTAAGCATTTCACTGCATATCGTACTGTGTATGTGACAAATAAAATTTGAATTTGAACTTAAACAGCCTGGCTTAATCTTAATTTGTATTGTTCCTACAAATCAGCATGTAATTGTTAATGGTCACTAATTTATGCAGGCAGAATGAAAACTTTGCATTCCACAAGGCTATGTTCTAGGTCCACAGTTTTTTTTTTTTTGTAATGTTATTTCTAGGAACAACTATTGGTAAACATAACGTTAGCATACTATGTATGTTTAATTCAAATGAAGGATACACGCTTCGTAAGCTTGGGGAACCTGTAATACACATTACACATTGGATGTTGAGTAACTTCCTCCTTCTTAATTCCAACAAGACAACAGCTAAAACAGTCTAGATTACATACTGCTGTGATTTCCGGATATTGTGCTAATATAGATCACTGAATGCTTTTCATAGCATGAGAATGAGGTTTAGGAGGATAAATGGAGGCAAAAAAAAAAAATCAGCAGGATTCACCATATGCTGCAATTTAGGAATATATTAAAATCATATACAGTATAACCTATGCATACTTATTTGCGTTTTTAAACATTGTGTGCTGCAACAAGCAGAAACAATTTATTCATGCACTAAATTAATTTATTTATTATTTTCCCCCAATTCTATGTTTACGCAAAGCCTCCTCCAAGGCTTGTGAATGCAGTAAATATGAGGAATTTGCTATCCGCCCACTTCTGCCTGAACGAGCTCATGCTCATAAATGGCTATACATCCGTGATTAGCTAGAATTACTAATTCTAGTATGGAAATAATGCGGTCTCTCCCCCTCCGAGAATTCAGCCATGTTTTCTTCCTAGGACTTCCACCAAACAGATGGCTATGGCTTCACTGGGATTTGAATTTCCGATCTCTGGATAATAGAGTGCATCACTTTTCTGTTGTGCCACTGGGAAGCCTTTTTATTTCTTTAATGAATCGCCTAATTCTGCCACGAACGCTTTCCTTTCCTGTTCCTTTTCCCAACTTTTCATTCTGACTGAAAAAAGATTGAAGGCAACATACAGAGCCTGAAAGTGCGCCTTCTGATTATGCGGTAGCTCAGGATGGCCTGTCAGTTGCATCATGTACAGCAATGAAAATCCTGTCAGTCTGCCTAAATGTACATGTGCTCCGGCTTCATGATGTGATGCCAGAGCCAGGCCATGATACACTTGCACTCCAGTGGCTCCTCCAGTCTTGCCCGATTTAACTTGATGCTCTACTTCTGCTTGGGGTTTCTGCACTTATGACTCACTTCCTGCTCGTCTGGACGGTCCCACACACACTAAAAAAAACAAGAACCTACCAAAAATAGTTATGCTACAGCATCATGTGGATGCAATCAACTTGTACCTTCTAGGAAGTGCTCCTCTAATCATACAGACTGTTCTGTTCTCATCTCAGGTCTATTATTTACAATCTGCTCATTCTGAACATCCTTTTGACCATCCTCTTCTACATTAGATCACCTAGATTACAAAGGTTTCCATTTTGTCCGTTTCGTCTCAGTGTTCCTCTTTTCCACATTTTGTCTGAGGGAGTTTTTTGCTCGTCATTGCTGCCACTGACTTGCTCAGTAGGGACTTAAATCTTGATCCAGATTTCTCCAAGGCTGTGACAATGTCTGAAAGAAATAAAACCAACCTTCTGCAAAATACTGATTTGGAAATTATAGGCATCCCACCAACAATAATTGGTAACGTGTCCCCTGGTGAGACTGACATCACCGAGGCTGTCCTATAATGTCGATCAAGGTGACACTTGTAAAGAGCACTTGTGCTCGTCTCCGTGCAGAACATTTTAATCTCTTTTATATTCTTTTCTATGGCTGATGTGGATGTCTTCTTCACTTCAATTTCATCACTGGTTTAAATCCAAACACAGTGCTTTAGTTTTTTCAAAATATTGTACATTTTCATCTCAGTTTTTAAAAAATAATTAAAAGATGCATCCAGTACAGTAATTGCCTCAATCGGGACAGACTGGCCCGATCGGAATGATGGAGGGGTGTAAACCTTTTATATTCTGTTCAGTAGATAAATATCCGTAATGTAAACACTTGATGCACTCGTTTCTCTCTAATAAAAATATTATTTCCGAGATGTTTTGCCCCATGTGGGGGTTTTATTAGGTGAGCTGACGAGTTTCTGGCATTTGCTGTAAAGATCCCCTTGCACTCTCCTCCTGTTTAAAAGGTGCTGTTTAGTTAGAAACAAGAGCAGAAAAACAAACATCATTTCCAGGAACCGATGTGGGTTCATCTGGGTCGTTACTTTGCATTCAAGGAATCACTTGCATTCCAGATCAGACTGAAAAAAATCCTGCACATATTTTGTTTCACTGAACAATATCTTCATTTATTACGTGCCCCAGAGACGTTTTTTTTTTTTTAAGAAAGAAACTCGAGAATTTTTCTTCTTCTATTATATTATCGGCAGATTAAACACTTCACAATGGGTAGAACCACTGTGTGTATGTCAAGAAAGTTACATTCTGCCTAAATGCTTTAAGCAAGTAAACACACACCTTATCAGTTCAGTGTCAGTGTAAACAGTTACATTATACAGTTAGGTATTCTCTGAAATGAGCCGGCCCATGCATGTTGATTCTGAGATAGCTCTCTCACACAAATAAATGTGGCCATGCATAACACAACAATTCATAATATACAGTACCAGTCAGACGTTTTGATTTATTTTCTACATTCTTGAACAATACTGGAGATTTCAAAACTATTAGACAGCACATATGGCATCAGGCAAGTTGTTATTTTAGGACATGAAGGTCAGCTGTTCTGAAATAGAAGAACTTGTAAGAAGAACAGTATTGTCAAGTGTATTTGAAAAAGACATCAAGCATCATGATGAACCAAAACTAGAGTTACCAGCCTCAGAAATCACCAATTAACAGGATCCCAGATTAGAGGCGTTATGGCGGCTTTACAGAGCATAAGTAGCAGACGCATCTTAACATTAACTGTCTAAAGGAGATTATTGCATATTTTGGACGCCCCTAGAATTGTTTACTATTCAATGAAGAATGAAAGAAAAATTACAAATAAAAATAATTTACACTAGGTTTAAGGGATTTTACTTCTATACAGTCATATTTTATCTTCAAAATGTGCACAGACAAAATGTTTCATGATCTCTCCTGTACGATGCATCACTGTCATAATTCTTCCTATAAAAATAAAAAACAATCTGATAAATGAATGCATTTATATGGTATCATTTTTAAAGTCTAGTTTTACTGTTGACTTTTAAAATTAATAGCATGCTTATGAAGTTGTGATTCGTTGTATGTAGCTTCAGAAAATGGAAAAAATGTTGTTTGTCTCAGAAATGGATTTATTACTACTCAGGGTAATAAGGTGGTTTTTAAAACAGCAATAAAAATTAGAGACGGGGGAAAATTTTTTAATCAGTCCAGTTTTTGTGTTCGACGTTTAATGATTTAATTTGGTAATATCTTGCAGTTCCCCTATAATCCTACAGGTGGTGTGCTCTAAACTATTCACACATTGGCAAACACGACAGCATTCTGCGTAGGAGGAGCATTTTTCTTTTTTTTTTGTGTAGAATTGTAAGAAAATAATTCAAGAGAATAATAACATAATTCAATTTGAGGTTTAAAAAAACAGAGATAACAACTGTTGAAGTGTGTATACATTTTTTTGGCTGACTCTGTATATGCTGGTGAATCCTAATGAGAAAACCTAAAAAGTTCTGGGCTCTTTGCTTTCCTCCTCGTCACTTTCCGTGATTGTGCTTTTTTTTAATGTAAGTGTTTTTTTTTTTTATATAGATTTCCTAACTTACGCTGGTCACCAACCGTCCATGTCCTCACACTCTAATAATGATGTGGTGAATTTACATGATTAGAAATGTTTTGATATTCAAGAAATTCAAGAAGTTTTCATTCGGTTCAAAAATCCATATATTCGAAGTAACACACATTTTTAGGTGACATCCTTACATCGATTTGATTAATCATGCTTTCACGTTTGATCCAAAGTTTTTTTGCTTAGATCTTAAGTAAATATCCCACAGCTCCATGATGAACAGAACCTCTGAGATTACTGCAGCATCATGAACCAGCAAGGCAGATGTGAAAGGAAATGTTTCTATTAGCACATGCTTACTAACATTAGACTGGAAAAAATCTCACTACATAAAAAAATAATAATAAAAACACAGTATGAGGGGAAACAAACAGTACTGCATGTCATTTCTACAACTCATGTTTACATCACTGTGCTTCTGACTAATGGGTTCACAGTGGCTGAGTGATCTCTGGTGTGTTTTACCCGTTGTGTTCGAATAATTGACTCCTGCTCAGTTATTAGCAGCACGGACATTATGTCATTATGTGATTTTATTGGGCTCCTGGTGGTTTCTCACATCATGAGCAAGAGACTGACCTTTTTTCACACTGCTACTCTAAATTGTGTATTGATTTCTCGTCCTGAGTTCGTTCCCCGTCAATCCGTCTCTGGTGAATTTCCCCCACCTTCACACCCTCATGTTCTTTTCCCTCGGTCTCTCTCTCTCTCTCACAGTGACTCATCTGTAGCTGTAGTAAGTGAATCGGCAGGGAGTTTGACACCAGTACAGGGCATTGTGCTCTCCTGAATGCCCACCTCCTGCTCTCAGCCATTCTACCAGGTTTTGAGTGGGCATAGAGAGGAGCAGACTGGCACAGACGCTGGGTCAATCTTAACCTTTGCATATTTATACGACAAAAAAAAAAGTCCAGGATCACCCCGCGTTCCTCTCATCCGGTTACATAAGACGTACTCGAAGCATGGCACGGTGTACTCGGAATCACTAAACACACACAGATGCTCCCTCGCAATGCTGTGCACAGCTTCAAGTACAAGGCCTAGTCATAATTATATAAAAGCACATGGGAAGATTTGAGATTAAAAGATCATTTCTTAAAAAGCTATATAATGCACGATAAAAATGTTTCCTTATATAACCTTAATCTAATCCGATTTACCACTTTTAACAATAAAAAAAGGTTTAGTTTAAAACTCTCAGGTTGTCCCTGAGACAACAACAGAAGAGTCAAATGGGAAGCCCTCCTCATCTGGGTGATTCCAGATGAATCGATTCTATATCTGAGTGCTTTAAGTTTGAAACTTCATTTACTGTGTCTAACAAGAAAGGTGTTCTAGTTAATATAAAGTCAGATTTTGCTGATGGAGACTCGGGTTCAAGTTGAGGTGGTGAGCTCATATTTTCCAAAATTAAATAAAATAAAACCTCATCAAAGATAAGAAGGCACAATAAACGTGTCTGCTGAGGATGTTGTACACAGAGGTTCTAGCTGTGGACAGGACGTGTGTGCTTTGCTTAATGAGGTTCTGTAGATACACACACACGCGCACACACACACACACAAATGTACATGCGGTCAGATTTGCCAAAGGAACGTCAGAATCAAATTATTGTCAGCTGACACCCAAAGATATGGCAGGAGGCCAAATGTGGAGTCAATAAATCCTGAACTTGAAGAAAAAGGAAAACTGAAAAATCTCGGGGTATTTGTTAGGACCTGTCAAGTAACTGCAATGTTTTGGTTTAACTTGTTTGTGTGTGTGCAAGGGGGAAAAAAAGTGCAATAAACTCTAAGTTTAAAGAAAAGTGCAATCTACTCCAATCCAAAGCCAGTTTAACTAAGGGTCAAGGGTCTAAGGGTCAAGACTTAGTCTAAGACTAAGACATCTAATGGTCAAGACTAAAAGAAAGTGTGCTTAACAATAAGCGTTTGGTACTATGTAAAAATCCAGCAGAGCTGAAAAGCAGCCAGATGACACACCAGTTAAAAAGCTGCGAGTTCTGAATCAACCGAGAATCATTCTGAACATTTCACATGATTAATGCGATGTTACTCATCTGGACACTTAACTAAATCCACATGAAACTGCTTTGGTGTTAAAGGGACAGTGTTAGAGAGTGTTGATTTGCACTCGTTTTCTCCATTAATTGCCTGCCTCTTTTTACACTCTTTTTAAAGGCCGTCCCCCCACCCCGCGCCCCCCGAACCCGTCTCCTCATTAGAGCTCGTGTCTGCCTCTGTGCGATGACGCTACAGTGCGACATGACCCAGGTAATGAGCTAATGTGCCGTCAAAACTGCCGCTGTTAGGCAAATGAAAAGGTCATCTGAATTTAGCGCTTTCGATTCAGCAGCATCCTTGGAATAATCTGTGGAGTTGTCGTGTGTTAATCCCGACAGCATGGAACAGAATAAATTATTTAGCGATGCTTTTCTGAAATTAAATTAAATAAAAAGGAGAGTAGCGGTGACACGTGATCATGTGACTGTTTGCACATGATCAATTACATTATATTTCAAAACCAGACATAAAAATCAAGAAAAAAGGTTCCAGGGATATTTTTCTCTCTTAAGTGCATAAGTAAATGCCCACTCTTCTTCAGCACTAATCTGTTGGTGTTTTGTGTGTGTGTGCGTGTTTGTGACATAATCCTGATCATTTGCAGCTGTTCTGACACAGAACACCCACTTTTAGTCAACTACGCCTTTCAGGCACTACTCCAGTGTTCGTTCTCAGGGTCAGTTGAATGAAATAGAAACGTTCAACAGTGCAGCCTTTTCACAAGGGTTATTTCTTATCCCTGTGTTTTTATATCATAAAAGTTGTGAGTATGTACAATATAGCTATGAGATGAAGCTCGAACATTGTCAGTGAAGTTTAATGATACTTCAGTGATGATCTAAAAAAATATGTACACAAATAAATGTATACCTGTTTAGAAGTTGTTGATATAAACATGAGATCCAGGTTTAAAATCTACTCACTTGCTCTGAGTGTATAGTCTACAACCACGGGACGGAGGAGAGGAAGATTTAACCTGTCTTGACCGAGTCATCCTGATGCCCCGCTTTTAGTCTGAGATCTCAACGCACGTAGGCCCCTGTTAGGGTGTGTGTGGCGACTGTGGACGGATCCATTTTACCATGAAGACTTTTCTGGCCTCAACTGATGCCGACAGCTCTTCTCTAATGCCTTGTACCTGAACCTCCAACAACCAAACTGGACTCCATATCAACTTCTTATTAACTTAAACACATCTATTCTATTGAACTTCCAGCCGCCGACACTCGGTATGACTGCAGATCAATTCCTGTAATCTGATATCACCTAAATGAGGAAGGGTTCTCTGTTGAGTCTGGTTCCTTTTTAGGTTTCTTCTTATTGCCATCTCAGGGGGGTGTTTTTTTCACCCTCAGCACCAGCACTCAGAGACTATCTGATCATTTTGATTTATAGATATTTTCTCACATTCCATACTCACTGACTCACTCTCACTCATAGTGTATATCCAGTATACAGGGTCGCTGAGGGTTTGGAGCCTATTCCAGGAGACTTCGGGCACGAGGTGAAGTGCATACAGTATACACCCACACACACATACACACCATGAGCAATCTGGGAACGCCAATTAGCCTAATCTGCATGTGGGAGGAAACCCACCAAGCACGCTGAGAACATGCAAACTCCATGCATACGAGGAGGGAATCGAACCCGGACCCTGGTGGTGCGATCACAATTTTATACTGATTTCTTTTTTTTATTCAGTAAAGCAATGAGCATTATTAAGAGTGCTATACAAATAAAACTGAATTGAATTTAAAGGTCTTGTATAGTGGGAGTGTCGATATTTTTTTTGGGGTCCTGTTTAGTACATAATTCATGCTGTTTAGTAGTGTTACTGTATATTAATATGCTGCAAGGGGTGATGAGAAATAACTTCTTACAGTACACGTGTGTAGAAGCACTGTCCTTCACACACACACACACACACACACTGCTGCTCACCTGTACGACACCTGTTTACGGATGGTAAGAGGAAGGAAATCGCTCTCGAGCTGCTTCAGCCCGTCCTGCTGGAGCACAAACACGTCCTCTTCCTCCGCGACGTCCTCGAGTGCGGGCGCCATCACCAGCAGCACCGAGTCGGCGGGAGACGAGGCGGGAGACGGAGCCGAAGCCGGCGCTGGAGTCTCTGCTGCCCGGGACCAGGCGCCTCGGCTGCACTCGCTCGCTTCTGCCATGACAACTCCGTCCTGGTCTCGCCTCGACACAAAGTGGCACAGGAGCGCGGAACTCAGAGCCGCAGCGTGTTTCAGCGCAGGAGAGAAATGACAGCTACAGTAGCGCCACTTCGACACTTTAACTTTAGAGTTTATCCACTCCACGCCACACGTCCTCACCAGGTGAAACTGGCACACACACACACACAATCCCGCGACGCACGACTGCGCTTCGACACCCCGCCCACCGCGTAATCCCATACCAGTCAGCCAATCACATGCGGGCATCTCTGTTGCCCCGCCCTCTTCTGGCCCAGCTCTCACCTGCTCGCTCTTGCTCAACACGAAAGGCAGTTAGAGCTCACACACTCACTGTAAGCTGTATATTTGTCTTACTTGTATATACAAGATTTGTAATATAGTCAGAGACAAACACTGCATGAAAAGAGGTGTATCTGTACTGGGAAACTCCCGGATACACCACTGATTTTCGGGAGTACCTACAGTACCACTGACCGTATACATCAAATTCCACCAAGCTAGGATACTTCCGGATTGATACCAATTCGGATGTATCTCGCTGAGGAATCCTTCCATGCTACCGCCATTTGTTGCCACGGCAAATAATCCACGCAAGGAGTTTGTCAGGAGACCTTCACACCTCAAGGCCCATTTGCATTTTACACCTTTGCACAACTCTGCTCTTCCCTATTGGTTTTTTATCTCTACATTGATTGGTTGTTTTAAAATAAAACACTCCCAAAACTCTGACATCTATTGGGACATTACCCAGCTCATTTTTATTCAGCCCAACCCAAGCCCTCATAACTTAGTGACTTGATTGGTTATTGGGCAGGTATGTAGATAGACCCTATGCACCCCCCCCCCCCCCAAACGCCACAGTACTATACATCCCCCACTTCCTTTAAAAAATAACAATAGAATTGATTAATTAAAGTCAATAAGATTTTTTTTTTTATTAAAATCAAATCAAACACTAATAAATGTACAACGCAAAGTAAGAATGAGGAAAACAAACATAAAATATGGAAAAAATGAACAAATATGCATTTATGAAGGTGCAATTAAATTGAAAGCAATACTAAAACAAACATGCACGAGTGCTTGTTAGATGTACAAAATAAATGTCCTTCTAGATCGGTCCCATTAGATATCACACGCTGACTGCATGGCACGCAATGGCATCTCCCTCATCAAACATCAAGTTCCAGCATTGCAGTCTGCCACAGTTCTCTCTCTGCATCTGTGTGAACGACTCTACACCTGGACTCCAGCAACTGCAAAACACACAATACGTTAACCCCTAAAAACACTCAGAAAAGTACAGAATTTAATACATAGATGAATTTGTACACTTACATTTGTACTCTATCTTTGTCGGTTTTCAGCCCCTGCCTTAATGGAGTCTCTTAGCTGAGACTTTCCTGGCCGAGACAAAGAGTATTTCCTCTGCAATGTCTCATAGTTAGTCCCGTAACACGCTGGATAATTTTTTTTTTTTTTTTAAATCAGATAAGTGACAGAAACAATTCAAATTATTAGAGGGACAAAAATAAAGGGACATGAAAATAAATACAATAACAATTTCTGATTACCCTTTATACACTCAGAGTCTGCAAAAGTCATCTTTAATTCCTCCAGCAGATATGTCATCACTGTTTGAAACTTATTCTGTGTGGAAAGAGAGTCGTGTCATTAATTACATTTAAAATGATTATGTAAAACCCCATACATAGCAGGTAAAGAAACAACATTCTTACCCAGTTTGTGGATCGTATTTATGTGGGTTGTTTTCTGAATTATGGAGGCTCCTTACAGCTTCCTGTAATGTTGAATTAAAAACACTTTAATACATACATTTTTAAACAACATCGTATAATTCTGACGTGACAAACTGTTAAATAAGCTGGAAACCTACAACAATGCAAGTAACACAAAGTAGTTGTGTAGCCAAGTGCTTAGGCTAACTTGGCAAGGTATAATTTACTGCATTACTAAGGAAATAATTGAACATGAAGGTCAACTTACCGCAATGCCAATGTGATGCGCCCTCTTAGCTCTTCTATGCACATGGCTTGACTCTTCCTGCGGTCTTCACTCATCAAACTTGCGCTCAAATGCATCAAGTCGCTGGACAACCTCTTTGAGAAGAGCAGTATGTGTAGCTTGCTTCTCCTTCAAACTCTCAAGCTGAAGAGACAAAGGCACACCATGGCCAATCCCCCCCACCCGGCTATGATAAGAAGGACAGCACCTCTTTCTGCTAGTCATTAACATACAAAAGGCCTTTACACCTCACAGCCATCACCTCTCACGGCTAGCTGTGAGGACTCCTAGAAAGTTTCACAGATTCCCGTATACATCCACATACATGAGGTATCTGGTCGTTTCACAAAATTTCCTTTTGCATTCTCCCTTTCCAAGCACTCTGCCTCATACATCTGGCAAACTTAAAGTTTAGCGGGGATTTCCCATACCATATTTGTCCGGATACAGCTCTTTTCATGCAGTGAAAGTTGTATTAACTATTTAATTTCCATTCCAAGTGCAATATCTGTATGTAACTTACTGTGTGTTATATTTCATTCTATTTTCTACTTATTTATTTTAATTACTTTAATATTTCTTACATTTTTATTATTTCCCTAATCTTGTTTCCTTGTCTAATCTATTACTCCTTTCCTTTCTTCCCAAAGCAACTGTTATCAAGACAAAGCAATTTCCATCTGGATTAATAAAGTTCTTTGAATCTTAAAACTTGAATATGTATAATTATATATACTATATAGAGTCAGGCAAAAAAAATGACACACACTTTAGGAAAAGAAAAATAGTGTGATGTGTAGTATCTTAACATAATATTAATACTATTATCATATTATAATCATAATGTTATCATATATACATTTATATACAGTATATAATGTATACCAATTCATTTAGTATTAAAATATTTATACAAGTTTTTGTGTATGAAGTTTTTCTATATGTGTGTGTGTGGTGGCATAGTGGTTAGCATGGTGGCCTTGCATCGCCAGGGTCTGGGTTTGAATCCCACCTTGGGTCTATTTGCATGTTCTCCTGTGCTTGGTTGGTTTCCTCCAACAGTCTAAAGACATGCGGATTACATTTAATATAAAACAGATAGGTCTTTAGTCATTACTTAAAGATTGCCAGTGACTCAGCTACACATACATCTAGAGGAAGTTCATTCCACCGCCTAGGTGTCTGAACATAAAACAGTCTAGACCAGGGGTCTCAAACTCAGTTCCTGGAGGGCCGCAGCCCCACAGAGTTTTGTTCCAACCCTGCTCCAACATACATACCATGTAGTTTTCAAATAAGCCTTAATTACTTGTTTAGTTGGATCAGGTGTTTTTAATTATGGTTGGAACAAAACTCTGTGGGGCTGCGGCCCTCCAGGAACTGAGTTTGAGACCCCTGGTCTAGACACATGTCGTCCTCGATCCCTGAGAGATGGTGGGACCAGTCTGGCAGTGCTAGAGGATTGGAGAAAACATGGTGCGGGGGTAGGATTTGAACTTAGAGGTGAGTGGATGCTAGTATGTTTTTAACTTTGTAGGCGAGCATCAGTGTGTTGAATAGTAGTTTAGACTAATTGGTGTTAGCAAATAACCCATAGTGTGTGAATGAGTGTGTGAGTGTGTGTATATGTGTGTGTGCCCTGCGATGGATCGGCACCCCATCCAAGGTGTACCTCGCTTCATGCCCTAAGCCTCCTGGGATAGGCTCCAGGCCCCACATGACCCTGTCAACCCTGTGACCCTGTGAGACAATGATTGAGTGAGTGAGTGTATATGAGACATGTGTATATGAAAAATGTTAATCCCTTTAATCCTATTACCTGGCAGGGGTGATACCATGATCAAGAAGGTGGTTCACCCAAGGCGAGACTCAGCCATTTCATTCAGTCTGTGCTGATCCTTGCGAATTCTTATAATTTTCTGATAGTGGGGGATTGCATTCGCACTCTCCCTTGATGCAACACATAGAGCTCCAGTGGTACTTATACAGCTGTTATATCATGGCTGACCCTGGTTACACTGGGATTTGCGAAGAAAGAATTTCACTGTGCAGTCATTTATATGTGTCAAATAAAAGCTTAACTTATCTTAATCTGAATAGTCCACACGGCACATGTTTTTCTATATATTTTTATATATTCCTATTTTCCTATATTTTTCTACATGCATCCATTATCCTGTATAGGGTCTTGGGGGCCTTGGAGCCTATCTCAGAGAAGTCAGGGAACAATGTGCACACTAATTTAAAATGTCTTTCTTTGGATTGTGGGGGAAACCGGAAAACCCGGAGAAAACCCACAATGCATGAGGAGAAGATGGAAACTTCACCAGAGGAGATATTTGAACACGCAAACCCTGCTTACCACTAACCCAGCAAATAACATGCTAAAAACAACTTCTACACTATTGCTTTCAACTCCGTTAGTCATTTAAGAGAAAATGTTGCAACTGCCAACAAAAACACACCTTATAAAAAGAGGCTTGTTACATAAAATGTTTTTTTTTTTTTTTTTAACGCTTGAATTCTCAAATGCCCAAATAGGTTCTTTGTTGAAAATGTAAATGCATTGATATTGTAATGAAAGTATGTTTTTTTTTTTTTTTTTTTTTTTTTTGCTCAGAAAGCTTTCCTACTATAAGCTTTGTATTTCTGTATTGTACAGATATTGCAGTATTTCACTGTCGGTTTGTGCTGTTATATGAAAAAGTAGTGTTTAGGTATTATATTTAGAACTTGTGTAAAATTCTAAACACTAGAATATTCCAGTGACTTTTGGTTTAGTTCTGCAGGTCTGTACATGACATTGTGTGGCAGTGATCTGCAACAGGGTAATGAAGGGGGCAGAGTGAATATCAGATCCTACAGAGAAACAGGTTTAGCCAGTTAAGTGACCGTGAGTATACAGTACACTATGTCTGTAGTTACCGCACTTTATAATAGCTTATGATAATGAGAATATGAGCAGCCCTGTTCTAAACTAGTTTTACAAGCGGTGGACTTCTGATAGTGCCGAACAACAGAACGCAGTAATGAGAGTAAAAACGGCCTTTATTTCTTTGTATAATCCCCTGCTACACTAATGCACTTATGCTAGTGGATTGGCACCCTGTCCAGGTTGTACCCTGCCATGTGCCCTAAGTCTCCTGGGATAGGCTCCAGGCCCTCCGCGACCCTGTATACAGGATAAAGCGGGATAGATGATGAGTGAGTGAGATGACAAATCCCACTAAAATAATTGCATTCTTTTTTTTCTTTTTTTTTAAAGAAACTTAGTCACATGACTTGGGGTCTAAGAGGAGATGTGGTACCAAATACATGAGATATATGAAAAGTAGAGTTTACATAGGATGGCAGTTTGAAATTTCATTAGATTTTTATGCATTTTGCATAAAATTGCATAAGTTCATCTTAGGATCAAAATTCTCAGAAATAGATCTGAATAGATAGTATAAATGTACTGGTATAAATGTATATTTTTCGTTTTTACGTAGCTGTTTGACATTGCTGCTCATACTTTTATTGTAATCTTGAAATGCTGAATATGTTTTCACTTTCACTTTATCTTTTCAGTTCTTTCCCGTAGCTGCTTTGTGTAGAACAGAAGCTGACGTACTCTCTTTAAATAGTGTGTACTTTCTTCCTGCAAACATTACAGGTGAATGATGTAATCAAACTGTGGTACAAATCTGTTTTATCTCTTATGACCCTAGAAAGAGAGATAGAGCAACTATCGATCTCTTGAGTGCCTGAAGCTTCTGACTCAGAGGTCTTGGATTACACACATGCTCTGTCCCAGCTTACACAACTAGGTACATCAATAGCGCAGCACATACACATATACACACCTCAGTGTCAATACATCAGCACATTCGGCAGGCAAAAAACGATGTAAAAAATGCTGCGTATGTGTGCCGAAAAAAAGGCAATTTAAATCTATATCTTCAATTCATCTTCTTCTTCTTCTTCTTATTATTATTATTATTATTAAAGATTCAAATATAGAGGCTCATAGTAACCACTTTACTCATAATAGAACAAAAGAAACAATATTAAAAACAGTTAATAATAGCATAATAATTTTATATACATTCCATAAATTGTAATTAATAAAATTTTTTTTTTTAAATAAATAACTTTCTTATTAAGAGTACTGGTGTAGAATAGTACCTGTAGTCATTACCGTCACTTACCATCTCCTCCATTTATGTCGGTTTTATTATGTAAATGTTGTCTAGAACTTGGTCAGCTTGTTCTGCTTCTTTATATGTGCTCATTAATGTGTTCATTCTCTGGGACAGCTATTTTTAGGTTTTTGCTGCATGGATATAAATAAACAGGGATTTTCTTCAGTTTTTTCCTTAATTGTGTAATAATAAGTTAAATAAGTTAATGCAGCCATAGCATGTCTTACAATAATGACAGTAATATGAATCTACAGTAGGAATATTCAGTCTTTGACTTTGTGCTGATTGAATGAGAGAGAGAGAGGGAGGGAGTGAATGAGTGAGTTAGTGAGGAAGAGAGTGGGTGTCTGAGATAGTGACAGTGAATGAATGAGTGAGTGAATGAGGGAGGGAGGAAGGCAGAGAGTGAGGAAATGAAGGAGTAAGTGAGTGAGTGAATGCGGGAGGGAATGATTGAGTGAGAGAATGCTCTAAGACACTATTAGATATTTACATGTAATAGATACAGTAATGTAGTCATTTATTATACAGTAAAGAACAAATATTCAGCAATGTGTGTTTTCTCACTGCGCCTCCCACATGTCTGTCAAAATCAGACCAAGTGAGGGAATGTTTTAGCAAGTGTCCACCACAATGACTATTAACCAGTTTACTACACTGTTGATCACTGTCCAGAATCAACTAGTAAATATTAATCAGTTTACCTCAGTAGTCTCTCTCTCTCTCTCTCTCTCTCTCTCTCACACAAACACACACACACACACACACACACACACACACACACACACACACACACACACACACACACACACACACACACACACACACAACTCTCACACACACACCTCTCTTACACACACCTCTCACAAACACACGTATGGTATGAGGAACTGTGAGTGTTTTGTGTAGGTGGAAGAGAGGCAGCTGTAGTTTCGTCCTTTGTTTCTTTTCTCCACCTCTCAGTGGAATATTTTTATCTATTGTGTGAGTGTGGAGGCAGTGTGTACCAATGCACGTCTTACACAGCCCGATCTAATGATCTCCATCTGGAATCAACAATATTGATTACATTTCCGGATAATCTCCTCATGAAGCAGCAGGGAAAGAAACACAGAGAGAGGGAGAGGGGGAGAGGGAAAAAGAGAGAGATAGAGAGAGAGAGCGAGAGAGAGAGAGAGAGAGAGAGAGAGGGCAATGTGAAATTTAAGGACACAGATTTCCCAGTAGTCAGACTTCACTTACGTGAAATCTTTCAGTCATATTAAGTTATTTACATGTGTGGCTGAATTGTTTTAATATACATATTGTGAAAATAATCGTCTCACCTATTGAAGGGCTAACCAACAGTATATAATTCATAAAATAGTTTTTAATACAACTCATTATAGTAATCCTCATGTATATGTATGTATATGTACCGTTTCAATCTTGTTTTTTCCCCCAAGTGCCTTAAAATCTGGTGGAGAATGTGTTATTGGCATTCGGGCCCCTGGGGACGAATTATTGACACACAACGCTGCGAATGTCGAAAAAGACAATGAGCTTGATGACTTCACTTGGGTGAGCTACCGACCTGCCTCGCCCTTTTTGATCATGAAGATGATTGGCTCTCCCACTGTGGAGAGTGTTGCTTCATCTCAGGGTCGTTCCCATACACCGGGAACGATACGCGACATGAAGAATGGGTAATCCACGGCATGCTGACATGCTGAGTTCTTGGCAGACTTCGACAGGATGTTCTTCTGTTCCTGGGTGAGAAGTCTGGGGATGAACTTGAATGTTCAAATCAAACGTGAGGATTGCCGGGACTGTTCCTTATGACACACCCATAACGGCAGCAATGTTGTGGATTGTTCTCCAACTATCATCATGCACAAGTTGCCTATTGGTTTCGACCTTGTCAGGGTTGCACTCGTTGAAGATCTTACTGATCTTTCGTCGTCTTCCAGTGATGTACTTCCACTCTTCAAGCGTGCATGAGAATCAAAACACCTCAATTCAATTCAATTCAATTCAATTCAATTCAATTCAATTCAATTCAATTCAATTTTATTTGTATTGCGCTTTTAACAATTGTCATTGTTGCAAAGCAGCTTTACACAATCAAAAGAATTATTTAAGTTTGTATGAAATGTGAATGTGTATGAATCAAAATGGTCAGATAGTGCCTGATGAGCAAGCCGAGTGCGACAGTGGCAAGGAAAAACTCCCTGAGATGGCAGTAGGAAGAAAACTTGAAAGGGAACCGGACTCAACAGGGAACCCATCCTTATTTGGGTGAGACAGAAAAGAGGAATTGATCTGCATTCATACTGTGTGTTAGGTGGCAGGCAGTTCAGTATAACAGTTGTTTACAGATGTTAATTGATGTTAATATGGAGTCCAGGTAGTTATTGGAGGCTCAGGTAGACTTGTAGGAAATTCCAGTCCTATCAAGCTATCAAGTGACTGCAGCCAAGTCAAGTCCTCAGAGAAACAGCTGTCAGCATCAGTTGAGGCCAGAACCGTCTTCATGGTAGAGTGAAACTGTCCCCAGACACCGGACGAATCCCAAGAGACACATGGGGCATCCATGTGAAGAGATCTCTAACCAGAAGCGGGGCACCAGGATGAGTCAGACAAGTCCAGAGGGCAGAGGGAGTCTGGATCAATGGCAGCTCAGGGACAACATGTGTAGAGAGGGGGAAAGAGAACAGGAGAGGGGAGAGCAGAAGAGGAGAGATAATAGTTAGGTATGGTCACAGTCACATAATGTATAAGGTGAATGTATATTTAGTGTAGAGTGCAAGCAGGGACTCCGGCAGAACTAACTATAACAGCATAACTAAAAGGGAGAGCCAGAAGGAAACACAGACATGAGGGCTCCCTGAGAGGTAAAGAAACCAATCACCTCACCAACAACAAACCTGTGTGATCAATGAGAGTGAGGAAGACAGCATCTAAACAATTCATCATAATACTCTACGTCCATGAGTCCCCCAGATCTGCTCCTTTAACTAAGGCAAATCTATTTACAAAAATGCTTGGTTAAATAAATAGATTTTTAGCCTAGACTTAAACACTGAGACTGTTTCAGAGTCCCGAATACTATTTGGAAGGCTATCCCATAACTTTGGGTCTTTGTAAGAAACAGCCCCCTGCTGTAGTTTTCATAACACGCAGTAGACAAGCAGCCTGCATCCTTTGATCGAAGTAGGTGTGGCGGATCATAAGACACTAGCAGCTCACTAGTCCAACCTAGAGGTGATAAAAGCATGAACTGGTTTTTCTGCATCGTTTAGTGACAATATGTTCCTTAACTTGCCAATATTTCTGAGGGGAAAGAATGCTATCCTGGTGATATTGTCTACATGAGCTTCAAATGAAAGACTAGAATCTATAATCACACCGAGGTCTTTTACTGTGGCACTAGATACAACAGAAAGGCCATCTAAAATTACAGTGTGATCTAAAATCTTGGTTCTAGCTGCATGCTGTCCTATAGAACTTCTGTCTTATCAGGATTAAGCAGAAGGAAGTTAATTAGCATCCAGTCTCTTATATCCTTTACGCATTGGTCTTTAGCAAGCTGTTTTTTTTGCATCTGGTTTTGCTGAGACGTATAACTGTGTGTCATCAGCATAACAATGAAAACTAATATCATGCTTACGGATTATGTTGCCCAAAGGAAGCATGTAACGGGGAAAAATGCAGTGGGCCTAAAACCGAACCCTGTGGAACACCAAACTCCACTAGAGAACATGCAGAATAATCACCATTTAAATCTACATACTGATAATGATCAGTCAAATAGGATCTGTGCCAGGAGAGGGCTGTCCCCTTAATTCCTACTACATTTTCTAATCTGTGAAGGAGAATACTATGATCAATGACAAAAGCTGCACCTCGAATGATTCAAAGACATGCAGATTAGGTTAACTTGTACTTCCAAATTCCCCATAGTGTGTGTGTGTGTGTGTGTGTGTGTGTGTGTGTAAGAGAGACCTGTGATGGACGGTACCTGTACACAGAATAAAGTGGTTTATAAGATGCTGATGGTGATGGTGATGATGATGATGATGATGATGATGATGATATTCTAGGAAAGCTACATGTCAATAAAGGAAACAATAATATTCATAATTCATTAGATTTTTCTATATTTTGATACTTTATGTAAGATAATATATAGCTAATAAACATTTATTGTAATAACCTTTGTACCACCGTATATTGAAGCAATATCACATGAGAAGGAGGGCTGTACTGCTAGATATGGCACAGCTGTTACACATAAGGCATGAGGGTGCCCTATGTTAATACCTGTAGTACAACTAATTTAATTCAAACCGAGTTATCTGATTGGACGAGAGGCCGCAAGTGTCCACCACCACCATGGTTTATTGTCCTCACCCTTTGGTAATTGCTTCATTCCAATGATTGTAGCAAGAATACAGTACAAAAACAATAAACCTCACAAAAAATTGTGATATATTCTTGAGATCATTTAAAACTTTTTTCATGGACAAAGAGAACAGAAGGATATTCTCTTGAAAAGACAAGCGTGTTCTTTGAAGATATACAGTACAGTATGTAGATGTATCTATTTTAAATTAATCTGAAATGTATCCTTGGTGATGAGATGATGAATCACATATGAAAATTCCAGACACAGACTAGAAAAAAAAAATCGATTCAGATTTATTTTTAGATCTATGAACCTTCCACCAGCCTCCTGTAGGAATTCCCGTATGTTGAGTGTTCAGTAAGAGGCTTAACCTTTTAATAAGTCGAGTCTATCATGCAGCATTCATGTAGTCCATCTGGTGCTGGAGTGAGTGAAGGCCTACTTTATGGCTGCACAGTGTGTGTGTGTGTGTGTGGCTTTTATTTCCCCTAAGTCAAACATCATTACTGAGAAACAACAGCAGGGATTAAAAATATAACACGATAAAAGTGATGCTTGTGGCGTTTTAAACGTTTTTCATTATAATTTTATCATCAAATAATTCCTTAGTTCCTATTTTAGGATTTCACTGTGTTCCGTAAATAAATTTGACTTGCCTTGACTTCCTTCCTTCCTTATTCCTGTCCTTTCTTCTCCACTTCTTCCTTCATTCTCTTTTCCTCCTTCTCCACTTCCTTCATTCCTTACTTAAGTTACACACCGGCCATGGCTTCAGGATAGGGGAGCCATGAGACTATTTATTAATTCAGATATTTATTTCTTATTATTTTTTATTATTATTTATTTACAATCTTTAATTGCCTATATTCAAGTTATTTTAGTTTTCGCACCCCTTCCAGTTCCTGTTTTTTCCCCGTGCATCGTTCTGTATGAACTCTAAATGAGACTGTTCTTCAAAAATATCAGGAGATCTTTCGGAAAGCCTCAAAATGAAAACTACACCACAGTTACTGAATCACTGAGAGCGCATATTTTCCCTCATTCTAATGTTTAATTTGAACATTAACTGGAGTTGATGCTTGACCTGCATCCGCATTATTTCATGCACTGCACTGATGACACATGGCTGCATAATAGATCAGGCGTTGGTGCGGTTAGTGAGTGTATACAGAACCAGCTGTTCAGACAATGCTATCAAAGACCTCATTGTAATTAAAGTCCCTTATATTTTAATTGCATTCATGTCTAACCAAAAAACAGTTGCTGTTTTAGAAGGGTCAAATTATTGCTGTTACATTAAGCAAAGAAAACAACTAAGGAGATTCATAAAAATGAATATCTGTTAAATAACAGGCTTGTGTTAGGTTGGCAGCACAGCATAGGTCAATCACAATAAAAATAAATAAATATATATATAAATAAATAAATATATATATAAATATAAATATATATCATATTATTATTATTATTTTTCCCTCTGGTATAGACAATGAGTGAGTGTGAGCGTGTACTGTTGCAATCACTGACCTTTAAAAGCTGAAAATGACTGACCCCTAGTGACCACACTGTAATCCTACACTCTAGATAAAAAACTGTTAAACTTCTTCAGGGACCGTCACGCTGCAGGATTCGGTTTTGTGTCTATAATAAACAGTGAACTCCGTCCCACTTTCTTTTCTACATGCATTATATAAACAGGAATAAATAAACACAAGGAGACAGAGGGTTGCTTCTGCAAATTTTTGTATTTTGCTTCATTCTAACTCTACTTTGGTATAATATTGACAGAAACAGACAGAAGTTTCGAAGCACACGGAGAGAGAGAGAGAGAGAGAGAGAGAGAGAGACACATGCAGCAAGAAAGCGAAACAGTGCCAAAGTTCAGCATCAGGTCCACAACCCCCACCGTAGGCGCGTAGTGAATACCAGAGTGCATCAGAAATATAAAAATACATCCTCCATATTTACAGATAGAATCCACCATCAATGTCATATGTACAAAAGGCAACAATAAGGATGAGGACACAGGCGGTAACAACAATAATCACACTGAGAGGTCGAGGTTTTTTAAAGCATTTCCTCCATGTATTATTATTAGACGCAAAATCCAAGACAACCCTTTTAACTCGGAACCAAGTGTTGATCCAGGCTGCAGCCCTAATGGACTAATGTATTTATGAAGACGCAAAGTTACTGAAAAATTATACTGTACACTGACTGAAATTTTGCAACGATTAGACAGAAGAAAGTTGGAACTAATGGATAAACTGATAGGGTTTTTAGGAAACACACTGAAATCACGTCATGGACAGCAGCTTGATGTGGTTCATCATCTTATTAAGAAATATCCGGAATTTGCAGATGTTACAAGGTTCACGGCTGCATAATTGTACGTAAGATTGTAGCTACACTGGTATTTCATTACAAAAAGACAATATTCTGCAAGAAAGAAAGAAAGAAAGAAGGGAGATAACTACTGTATTCTAACGGCATTACTGCTGATTGTCCTGGTTCCAACCACCCTATATACAAAACTTTCTTTTCTTTATACAGAATAAAGATAACACAAAAACTGTTTAACAGTTATGACAAAGAAAGATCATGTAAATTTTTACATCATCCATAGCAATTATTAAAAAAAAAAAAAAACTAACAAACAAACAGAACACAAACTTCTTGAACTTTTTTTTTTTTTTGCATAAAATAAATATGCTCTTTTTGGAATGCTGACAATACTAGAATATATTATGGATACTTTAAATTCAGTACAAATGCATCTAGATCTTTGAAAAACTTTAAAATAGTACAAAACAAAATAAACAAACATAATAAAAATACCTTTATTAATTCTCAGTAAGCTATCTAGGAAGGAATCGGAAAAGAGAAGACTGGAGTTTAAAAAAATAATCAATCTTAAATATGACCATGTGGAGAAAAAAACAAAAAAACAAAAAGAAGGAAAGAAAGAAAGAAAGAATTCGAAGGCACTTAAATCAATTCGTTTTCCTAGTGCAAAACAAGTGCAGTCCAGCTTTAACTCAATGCATCAACTGTTCTTAGGTGGAGGGATTGCGATTTACAAACACTAATAAGAATTACACTGCTGGTGACAGATGAAGGTGGTGCCAAAAGTATTAAACATCAGACGGGTCCAGGGGGGAAGGATATCAGGACAGTGATGTTCTAAACAAATCAAGGTTATTAGCTGCTTTTTGAGAAATACTCACATTTCTGTTTCGATTCATGCTTTAAAGAGGTAAAAGAGTCTGATGGAGTGAGATTCTCAGAGTCTGAGCCACACCCGGTCAACATCACGCCGTCTGCATTTAACACTTTTGGCCCATAAAACAAAAAGAAATGAACGCTCAGAACATCAGGGACCTGTGATTACACCACTACAGAGAGAAAGAAAAAATCTTAGGATCTTAGAAAGAATACCAATTTGTTATGATTGTAGACAGAAGAACGGCTCTTTTCCCCCCTCCCTCCCTCCCTCCCTCCCTCCTTCCGGATCGTTCTCCCGTTCGCCTTTTCTCTCCGCTCTGGGATTGAACTTCTCGGTCGTCTTCTTTAGCGCATAGGTGTGTGTTCAGGCTGCGTGTCTGGGAGTGGTGTATGACGTCTCGATGACGGGGTTCTGTAGGGGTGAAAGAGTGGTAACACTAGGGAGCGCCACTGAGGGTAGGGCCTGGATGGCGTGGGGGTCAGAGGTCAGCGGAGGCCTGCGTGACGTGGGCAGCTCCGCTCAGAGGGGTTAGAAAAATGCAGCCCCTCCGTCAGGATCATGCTGTCTGAAAAGAAAAGGAAAGATCATGTTGAGGTTGATACAGTGTTTTAAAAATAATGAACAAATTATGAAAGTCATTTTCATCTTTCAGTTTCATGTTTAAAGCAGCCGGTGCCAAGAGGAATCAGCAATTAAGGTTAAGCGATTTTATGTCTTTTTATTCCCAATTTTACTTAAAATATACATGTCTTTTCTAAATATTCTAATTGTTTTTATATGTAGAAATATGATTATAGTTTTGGAAATTGGTAATATTGGTAATATTTTTGGGTGGCTGGAACGGATTATCTGCATTAACATTACTTCCTATGAGAAAATGCGTTTTGCAATACAAAACGTCACATTAAGAACTAAAAATTTGAGGTACCGGTATATTTATTAATACAATATTACAATGTTGACTACTGAGTGTGTGTGTGTGTGTGTGTGTGTGTGTGTGCGTGCGTGCTCACCGTGTATGGTAGTGTGGTTCTCGGTGGAGGAGGGGGGTGCCACTGCTGTTCTTGTTGGACGGTGCTGGGTTCAGGTATGTGGTGATGTGAGTGTGGGTCTGCTTGTGGGTCTCTTTCAGGTCCTGTGTGTACGGCTGTGGCGCCCCCTCCCCCATCTTTACACTCAGCAGGCTCCTGTGGCTGTTCTCCAGCGGGGAACCCTCCTCATAGAAGAGCAGGCTGCGGGAGCGGACTGTAAACGCACGCACGCGCACACACACACACACACACACACACACACACACACAATAAGAGCGTAACTGTTAGGAGCTCCTGTGTTAAAACTACAATATGAATAACTCACTAGTGCTAGTATTCTTATTCTTCTTATCATCATCATCATCAACAATAATGTTACTTTGTTTTTTTGTATTTATTAATTAATTCATTCATTTATCTATTTATTTGAGATTAGTGCTGCTGGTAGACAAATTTTCCTGGCATTAATGCATTATTAGTAATGTTGCAGTGTGTGTGTGTGTTTGTGTGTAAATGTGTGATTAATAAGAACTGACTCGGGCCTGAGCTGATCTTCAGTTACTATGGCAACACAGCCAGCCTTCCTCAAAATGGAGGAGGTTTTTGAATAGCGGAAAGATTATGTTTAGAAGCAAGTGTGTGCGTGCGTGTGTGTGTGTGCATTTGTGTGTGACTGATGAGAAAGAAGGCTGATGAGGGTTGTGGGTTTATATCTCAGCATGAGACATTCAACATTAATCAGAGAGTGAGAACAGAGTCATTGTGCCAGGAAGTCCCAAGATCTCAGTACTGGGACCAGAGAGAGAGAGAGAGAAAGAGAGAGAAATAAAGAGCAGCAACAAGAAAGAGAGACAAAGATAAACAAAAATGGACAAAGAGAGAGAGAGAAATAAAAGAGTCTGCATTCTGTTAGACAGTCTGATGTGTTGTACGCACTGTGCTGTCAGTAATCTAACATCCTGACGGGACACGTACCCTGGCTGGTGGTGTAGAGGTGAGTGGCGGGAGGCGGGCTGGACTTCACCGTGTGTGATGGTGAGGATGAGGTGGAGGAGGAAGAGTAGAGTGAGAGCTCAGGCAGGCAGGGAGCGATCGAGCCCAAAACCAGCACAAAACACAGCGCCACCACCTGGCCGAGAGGAGGAACCACACACACGGTGAGAGCGCCGCTCCGCCACAACCAGCTAATCTAGAGTCAGTGTGACACTCACTCACTCACTCAGTCACTCTGTTTACACCACTTTATTTCATACCAGCGTTAGAGCCTGTCACTGACGGGAAAAGAGGTTGTAGAAATAGTTCTGATCAGCTTTAATGTAATCAGTGATATTATTATTTCAGGTTAAAACAAATGTACATCTCGGCCTAAATAAAGTAAATTGAAGTAAATGATCCAGCGCGTTAAAGTTCACTTAAACCACTTCAGCATTGTTATTTCAGCGTTGAAAATATTCAGTTTATCTTTTCTAATTAATATCTAATAGTGCAGGTATTTGTCTACATTGAGCAAGTTGCTTATTAGTATCTTATGTTAAAGAAGATTATTAAATGCGGTACATAACGGTTCATAACATCACTTTTACTCAGCATTTTGATTTGAATCATGGTGCAGGTTAAACTTCAGGCAGATATCTAAGTACTGCAAAAATTTCATCATTTCTGTCAAGCGGTCGATTTAGGACACGCCCACAGTTGGACGCATGCGCAGTTCGCTGTTAAAACTTTTGATTTGTAATCTGGCACATAATCATAACTTCACATCAATTCAACCTTTTGATTTTATTTATGAAGGAGGTTTACCTCCAGGCAAATAACCTAAAAACTGATTCAATTCTGTCCAGCCAGTTTTGCGTGACGCTGTGACAAAATCTGGCTGGACAGACATACAGACATGCAGACATACTGTACATACAAATAGACCGGCAGAAAAGTTTTCTGAGACTGGTTTCGGATCCTCCACTATATAGTAGCCAGTGTGTCAGTGACAGCACAGCCAAATACACTCGATAGGATTTCTTTACAGTCCATACACACACCTCACAAATACTTAGAGTCTCTGAGCTCTTTATGGGCTTTTAAATTAGCTTCCTTTTTGTAGCATTCAAGTGTACAGGAATATAATCGTTAGAGATTAATGATGATGTAAATTATGGTGAAGGGGATTAATTACAGACCTCATGCTTATATGTGATTAATATGTAATGAATACTTGTGTGTGAGAAAGAACCAGAGAGAGAGAGAGAGAGAGAGAGAGAGAGAGGTGGGGAGGAACCGGGAGAAAGCTGTATGACTGTGTTTTATGCAAATGAAAAATTGGGTTATAGAGTGAAATGAACAAGATAGATAGATAGATAAATAGATAGATAGATAGATCACACAATGAAGGGGAATAACTGATGACAGTGTGTTCCTGTTTCTTCAAACTGGTGTTTGTTGCTACTTCCTCAACATAGTCCAGTACACACACACACACACACACACACACACACACACACACACACAATGTGACTTTTGTTTATCACTTTATAAAGACAGGGCTTACTTACCATGAGACAGGTCCCGGTCTGTGTGGAGGCCATCTTACAGGATCGAGGCACTTTGCCACTAACCAGAGCCTGAAGCTTCTGCAGCTGCTGCAGCAAAGACCTACAGAAAGTAAAGGCAGAGTGTGAGACGGGTATATCGCATGTCTGAGAGTGTCCATCTGTCTTTAATAAAGTCCAGAGTCTGTTCATCCTAATTTAATCCCATTACAGCAGGAGGGGACGGAAACTAGTGATGGGAGGTTTGAAACATTTTAGTGACTCGGTTCTTTGAATCTCGTTCATCAAAATGAACGAATCTTTTTTTTTAAGTCATTTCGTACATTTGATCAGAAATAAAATAAAATGTTACATTTTCAATAAACAGACCCCCAACACGTCTACATAAATTTTTTGGCTATAGTTCCAGTAATTAAAATACTACAACGCAGCTAAGGACATATTATTATAAACAGAATGAGAAGCTCACCTCTCATATCTTCTAGTCTGAGTCGTTTGTTCGTTTGAATCTATTGCACTTCATAGCGTCTATGGGAGTCACGTGACAAAAGAACGACCGTTAGTCTCTGGGAGTCACGTGACAAAAGAACGAACGACTCGGATAAGAAGAGTCATTTAGAAGAACCGTTCATATCTGTTTCCTCTACACTGCATAGCGTCTATGAGGTCACGTGACAAAAGAACGAACGATTCGGACCAAAAGACTTTTATTCTTTTATTATTATTATTATTTCTTTTTCCCCACCAAAGGTAACTATTCATTTCTGTTTCTTGTACATAACCTACGGAGGTTTTGCGATGCTTTGCGCATGCGCGCCCAGTAGAAAACGAACGAATCACTCTCCAAGACTACGCGTCATGTTAAAGACTCGTTCAAAAAGA
The DNA here is from genome assembly GCA_030347435.1 of Clarias fuscus. Taxonomy (NCBI): domain Eukaryota; kingdom Metazoa; phylum Chordata; class Actinopteri; order Siluriformes; family Clariidae; genus Clarias; species Clarias fuscus. Next base: position 9,021,737 of record CM059228.1, read on the forward strand.
ACGAATCGTTCGTGAACGACTCGTCACTAACGGAAACACACTGTAATTCATCTTGTTATGAAGGAACACATGAAGACTACACGTCTTAAACTACACGTCATTCCATCTGTACTCTTTCATTTCTCCTCATCTAGAGGCGACCGCATCAGCATGATTTCTGTGTATTTAGCGTTACAGCGCTCTCTGGTGTTCAAGCAGCGCAACCGCAAGGAAAGATCAAAGTCCTGGGAGATTCCTTCAGAAGTGTGAAAAAATCAACCAGAATAAAAAAAACTTCTTAAAGAAAACACCATCTGTCTTTAACTTTCTCTCTCTCTCTCTCTCTCTCTCTCTCTCTCTCTCTCTCTATATATATATATATATATATAGAGAGAGAGAGAGAGAGAGAGAGAGAGCGATATATATATATATATATATATATATACACATATATACATATATAAATGAGTGGTTATGAGATTCCTTTCTCTTTTTTTAGTTTGTGCTCATTCTCATGGATACAAGTCTATATGTCTAGGAATAACACTGAGTGGAAAAGAGTTTGCGTCTGTTTCCATTTAAACCCCATCGCTCTCTAAGTCTCCCACTGAAATCCTGAAACCCACTGTATCTTCTCTCAAAACATGTTCCACAGCCAAGTCATATTCTTCTAACCCACAAACACCCCCTTCTGCTCAGTGTGTGTGTGAGTATGTGAGAGGGAAAGAGAGAGTGTGTGGTGC